>JAEMOT010003316.1:0-48749 GCA_019297695.1 Apostasia ramifera | reverse complement strand
GGCGTGCGAGGACTCCGCGGCCGCACGCTGATGGCCGCCTGCGCTCGGAGGCCGGCGGCAGCTCTGGAGCTCGTGGCCGCGCGTAGGCGGCTCGTCCGCGAATGCACTATGCGCGAGGGTAAAATCGTAATTGAAAAAAATAATTTATTTTATTTTATTGTTAAAGTAACAATATTTTAACTGAAAAACGTTATGTTGGACCTGATTGGAAGCTTTTTAAAAATAACTAGGGCTCTGGTGAAATATATAGTAATTATTATGACCTAGACGACATGTTTTGACGTTTGTGGATTTGGACGGCAAAGTAGACAAACCTTAGAGGCCTAAGGGGAATTACCCCTTTTAGTTATTTTATTTTAGATTAGTTAGCATTTTATTTTATTTGAGCGACTTTATAGTAAAAATTAATATATTTGTTTGTTATTTATTTCATTTGGTGGATATATGTGTTGCTGGTAGACATGTGCTAGAATTATTTGATCTTAGCAAGGACAAAATGGTCCAAGAAGTTGTTGAAAGGAGTTGAAAATAAAGTTAAAAGGGTTAAAAATAAAGCCTTGGGACCTGCATTAAGAGCAATTGCAAATAGTAGGACTAGCGCTTAATTTCCTTATGATTCTTTATTTTGGTGTTGACGAGCAGTAAGGTTGCAGATAATTTTGTGGAATGGCAAGGGACAATAATGTCGTTTTACCACCTAAAATGTGGAGTTGTAATCAACCCCTTATTTGTTTTGGGATTGATGCAAGCCATTAGATTTGGGATTCCAAAGGCCTAGATCGTGCCACTTGGAAGCCTTTCGGTAGTCTTGCCTTTCCCTTTCAATATAGCAGCTCTGCAATTGCAACTTAGCAAGAATATTGGAAGCTCCCTTATTCAATGCTACTGATGCAAGCCCATCTAACTATCCAAATCATGAGATGGACGGTCTAGATTATAAATTTTTATGGCTATTTTCAAGTATTTTCTAGATTAAATTATTGTTAAAAGTTACATATTGTTTTGTATGATTATATAAATTAACTTTCAAAATTTATTTACACTATTGCAAGCATATAATCTTAAATATTATATAGACAACACTAAGGTTAACACTCATTAATAATAAAAGAAATATATATATAGAATATTTTATTTTTAGATTGTCGTGAGCCCAACACTGTCTCACAGGCACACTACCAGGCACCTTGGTACTTTAACCCGGCTACTACCGGCCGCCATGCATTGGTTGCGGCTGTCGGTCGGCTCCCACCCACGATCACACCATCGATCATTGCCAATGACCATGCCACCAGGCACCGACCACCAGCCACCGATTACTGCGACTATCACCATAGGTGTTTTGAGTTAGTGTAACCATGATTTAACTATGGTAATATTGGCAGAGTGTCACAGCTGTAATATTAAATATTATAGGATGCTACGTGTAAATAAATATGAAAGGGTGATTAATATGTAAATATAATTTTTCATAAGCACATGTATATAATTGCCCCTAAATTATTTTAGAACTTTTGTTCAGATTTTCTTAGAGATTTCAGCTACTATGATGTATAGACTTCACTAGCCATTAAAGGGATTCATTCTAGCACATGATGAAGCGAAGAAGATTGAAATTGCCATTCCTTTTGGTTTGAGACAAGATTAAGGGTATCGATCATTTGGTTTCACTCAAATATATTATTTTCTACGTATTTTCTCTCTACTTTGAATTTCTTTGGTATTTCCCTTTCTTGTTCCTAGTTGACGTAATTTCTTTTCTTTTTAGTTTTTTTTTGTGAATGGTGGCACATTTCCTTCATTATTTCTTTTTGTTATTTTTGTTATTTTTTACATTATTTTAGGTTTTTTCATTTAGTTATTTTGGGACTAAATTATTATGATTTCTTCTTTGGACCATTTTATTAGTAAGTTTTCTCAGATTTTTATGATTTCTTATTGCTGAAATTAAAGTTTATA
Organism: Apostasia ramifera; assembly: GCA_019297695.1. Classification (NCBI taxonomy): domain Eukaryota; kingdom Viridiplantae; phylum Streptophyta; class Magnoliopsida; order Asparagales; family Orchidaceae; genus Apostasia; species Apostasia ramifera. The sequence goes on along the minus strand of JAEMOT010003316.1, from coordinate 46,790 downwards.
TTATGTAAAATTCTTATTATTTGTTGATCTTGTTCCATGCTTGGTAGTTTTGATTCAAGTCGTAGTTGTTTAAGTTTTGACATATTGTTGAAAGTTAGGTTCTTGTTTATGTATATTCTCATAATAAATTTTTTGTATGTTTGATCATATTTGTGTGTTGGAATGTGAACATTAAGATCTTATCATTATAATGACTAGATTCTATACGATATTGCATCGAGGTTATCTTTGCATCATAGGAAGATTACTCCATTGCATTTGTAGGCATGTCATAAACTTTTGTACCTTGTCCCTACATCATCAACAGATTGGGGAATTTATATACTGTGACAAGTGTATCTGTTTTACACCTCACAACTGAAGAGCTTTCAAACGGACTCCTGCACACGAGCATTGAGATGCTCAATTTCTTTTGGTCAGGTGCCATGTATCTTGTGGCCCTTAATTTCATTTTGTTCCTTCTACTGATGATAGATAAATGAAAAAGTATTCCTGACCCCAGAAGCCAGCAATTTCTTCCTGGACTTCTGAAACGAGATCAATTCTTCTTGAAACACCATTTTTTTTTTCCAGCTCTGTTGTGTGGCCGTCCTCCAAACGAGGAATTAAGGGATTGCTGCCTTGGGTTTGCTTGCTTTTCTGTATGCCACCAAACCTTCTTAGTATTTTTGGAATTCTTCCAATAGCCAAAACTCTCCTTATTTCATACTTCAAAGTCCAGCCCTTACGTTGGATAATTGAAAGGGTGTACTGTCGTGATTATTCTAGCAAATTGGACAGTCGAGTGAAAATCTTCATGAGTGTTTGAAAGCATCTCTAACTGAAAAGATTTGTTGTCTATGTCCTGGAAAACTTCACCATGCATCGAGATCAATAAGGGGTGGCAAGCAGATTTAAAGCTGGGAAGAGCTTTGATGACTGCTTCAAGGAACTCAGTTCTCCAATTGACATTGCTTAGGCACCCTAGTCTTGTGAAGACCCTTACATAATTTTCTTCTTTGGAGCATTTCAAGTAAGCCAATGCCCCATTGCCCCTAGATATATAAGCTCATAATCTTTAATGAATTTGTGTAGACTTGAGCATATCCTCTTGTCAAAGGGGGACTACCCCTTTTTCTCCAGTTGTGATAGCATGTCATTGAAATCTCCACATAAAGACAATTGAATGGTGAAAATCTTTTGGTGTATCTTTTTACCATTTGCTTTTGCTTAATTCCTATTTTTTGGGCAGCTGACCACGCGGGCAGGTGGCTGTGGAGCTGAGCTAGTGTGATGTAGTGAAAACATTATTTTATTTATTGGTTTATATTTGCCTACGTATCTCTTTTTGAGTTACTTTTGTTTTGTTCAATGAATTGGTGGACCTTTATTGAAATCATAATAATTTTCTTGTACAACCATTTTCAGGGATGGAGAAAGATCAAGGAGCAGATCTGCTTCTTCCCAGTCTCAGAGGATCTCAAGCTCTCCTAGAAACCAGTATCAATCTCCTGTTACACGGTCCCTTACTCCTGAAAGGCAGCATAGGTCGCCACGCTTACATCCAATCTCTCCGCCGGAAAAATATTCACCAGCCAGATCGCGCAGTCCAGAAAGATCATCTCATATTAGGAAAAAGTTGATTTCACGGTCACGACATCGATCTCCTCCTCCATATTGGAGGAGAACTTCTCGAAGAAGATCACCAGATCTTCATCGTAGATCTCCTTCCCCACTACGTAGGAGGTCCCGATCACCTATTCATCACAGGTCTCCTTCATTTCGCAGAAGATCTCCTTCGCCATTGCGTCATCGTTCTCCCATACACCGAAGATCACCGCAAGTTCGGATGAGATCTCCGTCACATAAACGTACCCCTGTTCATTATAGATCTCCATCTCCATTGAGATATGAATCGCCATCTCCCATTAGCAGGAGGTCACCACAACCCAGGTCTATGAAACAACAAAAACAGTCAGCACAACCTAGGTCTATGAAACAACAAAACCAGTCACCTTGTCATTCACCATATGAATCTCCATCTCCTATTAGGAGGTCGCCACAACCTAAGTATGTGAAACAACAAAAACAGTCTCCACGTCATTCACCTTTGAGCCGGCCTGCTGATCCTGTTTCCTATGGTTTTAAAAATAGGTAAGAATTGATGTTATATTTTAACCTTCTCTGGTTAAGTATTGTAGCATAAATGCCTTGTATCTTCTTTATTCTCAGGAGCCTCAGTCAAAGTGGTAGTGAGAGTCCATCGGATCAGAGGAGATTGAATAGAGAGCACTACAACCTTGTTGATAGTACTAAACCTCGACAATCTCAGAAAGAAAGGTTAAGCTCTTCTTAATTTCCTGTAACTGGTGTCAGTAATGGTGGTGTTAATTATTTCCTTTTTTGTGGTTTGTTTAGGACACGTGAAAAGAGATTGCTCGCTTATAATGGTTTGGGTCCAGAGCTTGGTAAAGAAGATGATGCAGGTGACTTGGCATCAACAATTTATGTTTCTCTTTTGTGGTTTACTGGACTAATAACATGCTTTTGTCACCAGAAGAATCTCCTGTTCATTCAAAGTCTCGCAGTGGACCGAGGATACTTCCCAAAGTAAATAGTCGGTATGCATATTGCAATTTCCTTTTAAATGACAATAACTATAAAGTGCATCCAGCCTGGGGTACTCTTAGTCTCCACAATATAAGAAAATACATAAAAATGTCTGGAATACAAATATATTATTTATAATATAATAGAATAAAAAGATATTGCATAAGAGTTTTTGATTAAATTACTAAAATTTAAAGTAATATTTCAAAAATATATTATATTTTCTAAATTAAAAATATTTTTATTAAATATTGCAAAAGTATATGTAAATTTTTTTGATAGTATAAAGTATATGTAAATTTAAATTAACTAAAACTTGAAAATCACTTCCCTCTAAATTAAAAATTTTAAGTTTAAATTTAGGCCCTTTTTAATCTGTCTTTCTCTTTAATTTTCAGGAGCTCTTAGTATTTTTTTCTTTAATTAGAGTTATTGTCCTAAGAAGTATATATCTCTCATGGAGTTCTCCTTTTAATAAGTGCTATATGATTTGAACAACTTTATAGTCTGGCATGTGAAATGTAAATTTTTATTATTTTGATTTTCTATATAAAAAAAGAATGATTATCATAAAACGTTCATGTAATTATCCAATCTTTGGTTGGCCTACTGCCTACATGAATGTATATTGTATTCTATTGACTTATAGGTGCTAGGAGCAAATACAGTTTAGACATCTTTATATATTACACTTTCCAAATTTATGATAAATATTTTTCGATTAGTTTATGATAAAATATCTAATTAATTTTCTATTTAATTTAAATATCTTTATCTTAACCATAATTATAATTACATTATAGTCCAGCTGGGACTCTTTTTCTTTTCTTTAATATTGAGTTGAATTCGATGGCAATACATAGAGGCATAATTAGAAACCTTTTTTATTTATTAGAATCTAGTCAAATCTAATTGCAATACCTAGGAGCTTAATAGGATTTTGGGGTAATTCCATCCAGGTTTTGAGGTAGATCCATGATTTCACATATATCCATAAAAACAAAAAAATGTCATTTGGGTCCCTCCTACACAAAAAATGTTTCATGTTGGTCTTTTTTGTTAAATTTGTGAAGTTTAATTGTTAAGTTATTTCAATAAAATAAAAGATTTTTATGTTTAAATATTAAAAATTACTATTTTAGATTAGAATATAGTGAAAAAGTAAAAGTTGAGGTGAGAACATAGAATAGCCATTGAAAATTCTTAAATATATATTTTTGATTTTTTATAATGACAACTTAACAGTCAAGCTTAACAGAATCGATTAAAAGGGGCCTGCATGAAAAAAAAATTTTGTGTGGGAAGGATCTAAGATGATACGTTCTTATTTTTGTGAACTTGCGTGGAATTTAGGTTCTACCTGAAGGGCCGCTTGAATGGAATTATCTCTAGGACTTCTTTTGAGCCAATTATTGATAGGTCCCTATAGTCAACCTATAATTACAATTTTGTCCACATTTTTTGAAATATTTCACTTAGGTTCTTAAATTAAAACTGTAGGAATCTATTAGGTCTCTATTTTGCTTTATTTTCAAGTCTTTGTTTTAAATTCTGGGGACTTGAATGAAGAATTTTAAAAACATTAGGGACCTAAGTGATGTTTTAAAAAACATGGATTAAAGTGTAATTATAGGTAAATTATAAAGTCCTATCAGTAATTTACCCTTTTTTAATTTATTCTTCTGGCAGCACAAAAGGCATAATGGGAAGTCCCAAAATTTCACCATCCTGTACGATATTTATATATATAGTATAGATACGTGATATTTTGTACTTTATCTTATAGCACAAGTGTGTGGTAGTTGATTGTTCGGTATTTATAATGCTTTTAAAAAGGTCTCCCAGCTCATCTTTAAGTCCTGTTATGCAAAAGAAAGAGAATTTATTTCGCCATGATAGTCCAAAGATGATCAAGGAAGAGGAAAGAGCCACTTATGAAAGGTTTATCTCCTTTGCATTCTTTTATGCTGTGAATTTGTATATTGATATATTTTCCTTACTATCTTTTGGAAATTCCAGGGAGGCTGTCTATCGAAGAAGTGTTCATTCACATGAGTCAAAAACTCTGAAATCAGAGATCAAATATAAGGAACTTCACAGGTGGCAATTACTAACTCCTTCCTGTTGTAGTGCTTATAGTTATAAAGTTGTTTCTTCATACTTGTGATACTTAGGCTCACACTTAATGTTGCATGCACGCTAGTTAAATCCAGTTTCAGTGTGGTGCCTAAAGGTTTGACAGTTCAACAATGGAAATTTCGAACTTTTTGTTGCTTTAGGCCTGAAGCCCCTGAATTTATTTTTTTTCCGACTATGTAGTCTATGATGATGTCAATTGAAAAGGACCTCTTTACTATTTTGTCATGCCCATTGCTCTTTCATTTATGCCTTTCTGGCTAGGTTTGTGTTTTCTTCTCTTGTAAATATGTCAATTCATCCAAAAAGTGGTTGTAGCTTCCTCTACTACTATATTTTGCATTTTCACCTTTGCTAGATGGAAATAGGCTAATTCATTTTCTGGCAAGTTGACTCCAAAATCAGAAGGTTTTCTTGCTTTATGGTTGAACTTCATGTATTGTATTACACACCATGATGCAATGCGTGCATGTTAAGCGTATACTTTCTTTTACTGATTATCTACTGGAAATTTTTAAACTGGGTAAGAAATGACTCAAATTTTCATTTACTTAAATGTCAATGATTCAAGCACTGTAAACTTCCTACTGTGCAATCAATATGAGAATATCTCAACTTTATCTTCATTATTGGTTCAGATATTACGAGAACACGCTCAGAAAAGCTAGGAATGCTTGCTTGGAAGCTGATGTTTGTTTTTCATGTATTTGATGGAAGAAGCTGATGCTTTCAGCTTGCTGTCTAGAATGCCACTGAATGCTTATGTTAACCTAGCATTAAAGTATATTACTAGATGTGATTATGGCGAATGGAGTCTTCAAAAGACTAGCTCTTATTTGTGCTAGGACTACTAGACAACTTTAGCAAAATATGGATCTTTTTTAAAAAAAAAAAAAAATTCTGCACCTGGAGAGCTTTGTAATATCTACTGAGATTTCCTGTTGAATTTCAAATTTTTTGTTTTATTATATCTGATTCTGATTTTTGTGATGGCAGTTGAATGATACATTTAACTCAAGCAGTCGCTTTAGATACGTATATATTATTGAAATGGGTAAGTGATATTATTAAATGAATTGACGAAGTTAGCATATATCAGACGGTTAAAGCCTCACTTTCTCTTGCAAATGCCTGTTTGCTTTGTGTAGATTAGTCTGTGGTTGTACATATGGGTGCGCACCCTCTTAGGCTCAGACGGTCATTGTCTTTTGTATTTGCAGCATTACTAGTTTTATGCTTTTCACGAATTAACATCATGTTGTAGTGGTTTAACTGGCATTTTCCTTATGTTTGGCAGGGATGTGGATGATAGACGCGTCTTGAGGCATGCATTACAATCAGCAGAGGGAGTAGAATATGGTCCTGGAGGAGCAAGAGGACAAAGGAGTTCATTGGTTAATGTTCATGATGAAGGTAATTCTGCTAGAAAAGTTGCCACTGAAAACTATCAAGAGAAAGAACATGCCATGACTAACAATAATCAACCGTCCATCAATGATGTGCTGCCTCGGTTAAAAGTTACCAATTATGAAGAAGATAATCATGAACGAGAACACGACAAGAGACACCGTAAGAAATTTGATAACCCTGGAAAAGATATGGAAGAAAGTTCTGACACCGATTCAGAAGTAGAAGACAGGAAAGAAGCCAAGAGGAAAAAGGAGAAAAGGTTGCGCAAGGAAGAGAAACGTCGAAGACGTGAAGAGAGGCATCGCAGGAGGTTAGAACGCCGAGCTGCCAAACAGAAAGCGAAAGCTAATGATGCTGCAATTCCTCGTTCCATTTTCGAGAGACATCAAAGAGTGGGCAATGAACTAGAGGGTGATGCAGGGGATACCATGTCGGAGCAGAAGAGGCTAGAGATTGAATTGCGTGAGAAGGCTTTGGAGTCACTTAGGGCAAAAAAAGCTATCAGTGATTAACTACTACATTCCTCAGGACATTTTGGATGCCTTTCATGTTATAAATACAATTACTTAGATTTTGTTTATTCCTGATCATATGGAACAAGATATCCATTGGATGGATGGTCTTCTTATAGTCCTTTGATCATTTGGGCATGATTGTTTGCCGAACTTGTGTACTTATTCTGTCATCTGATGTGGATAAACTCGAATTTTTCCAGGCTAAAATTGATTAAACTGTATGGATATTTTCTATTACTTCTTTCCGGTAATGTCTGCCTAACCATATTATCTGTACTTTTTGTTGTAACTACTTCCTGTATGTAATTACTTCCGTAATTCTTGATACCTTCTCTTCACTAGCAGTGCTTTAATGGTGTCATTTCTGAGCATACTGACTGCTTATCATCTTCGACTTTGCAGTCTCTTATACTCTTTAATAGTTCGGTAATGGTTTAAAATTCAAGTATAAGTTTTTTTAAAATTTTAAGTTGCTGAAAGCTTTGAAATAACTTTTAATTAATGTAATGTTTAAGTTAAACAGCTTAAAAATGTTTTGAGATGTTTAAAATCCTGAAAGCTATTTAGTTGTTTATCAAGTATAGGTTTAAAATTGATTCACACACACTAAATCGCTCTATAAATCATTGGCAAATAATCTTCGCCGACGGATAATCTCGTGCAACATGTGGCTCCTCTCGATAGGCTTACCCTCCCCCCCATCCGGATTCTCATATCACAATCCTTCATTCCCATTCCCTTCTCTTCCCCCAAACACCACCTCTTCGTCATTCTCATTTCCTTCTCTTCCCCCAAACGCCACCTCTTCGTCATCTTCTTCATCTTCTTCTTCTTTCAGCTAATGGCCCCGGCTCTCACCTCCAACAGCTTCCGACTAGCCTCCAGCCCCCTCGATCACCGCCCCTCCTCCAAGAACTCCGCCATCGTACACGCCAGGCAGCAGGGCAGCCCCTTCCGCTTCGGCAGGAGATCAAACCAGCCGTCCCCAGATACATCTCCGGACAACGACTCCGGCGGGAAACCAAACCGCTTCTTTTTCGACTTGGGCAAACTCTCGGAACCCAAGTCCCTCGTCCCCGTCATCACCGCCCCCTCCAGCTCCCTCTTCTCAAACCGCCGGCGAAAGGACCCCAACACGGTCTACGTCGCAGGAGCCACCGGCCAGTCCGGCGCCCGCATTGTCCTCACCCTGCTCCGCAAGGGCTTCGCCGTCCGCGCTGGCGTGCCGGAGCTCTCCTCCGCTCAGGAGCTTGCTAGCCTTGCTGCAGCCTACAAGTTAATCTCGCCGGAGGAATCCCGGCGGCTAAACGCGGTGGAGTCGACATTCGCTGACCCGGAGTCCATCGCTAAAGCGATCGGTCAGGCGGCGAAGGTGGTGGTAACGGTGGGCCTTGGCGAGGATGGCCCCGCCGGCGAGGTCACCGCCAACGATGCTCTCCGCGTCGTCAGCGCCGCCGGACTCGCCGGCGTCGGGCACGTGGCGGTGGTGTACAACTTGCGCGCCGGCGGGCCGAGGTCCGCGCCGTCCACCTACAACGTGCTTGATGGGCTCAGCTCCTTCTTCTCCAACCTCTTCTCCTGGTCCCCGGCTCCGCTGACGCTTTCGGAGCTCCTGTCCAAGATAATCGAGACCGACGTTGCCTACACCGTCGTTAAGGCCTCGCTCACCGATGACTACGCTGACGAGAACTCCTACACTCTCGTGCTCGACAAGGAGAGCAGCGCCGGCGGCGCCGCCGCCTTTACAGCCGCTAATTCCCAGTCACAGGTGTCCAAATCTCAGATTGCCAAGCTGGTTGCCGATATTTTCTCCCACACTTCTGTTGCAGAGGATAAGGTAGCAGTTACCCATTTGTTCAATATATATATATATATTTATAGAATTTGTTCAATATTTAAATCGAATTTATATTTTAATGCCAATTTTCTCAAAATATGCCAAAGCTGAAAATATATATACATATTGAAACTAAGTAAATTCTATCTGTAATATATGTAATGCACAATCCAATTTGTGATGTAAAATTGATAAATTAGTAGTTCATACCAACAAAAAGTTGATTTAAAATTCTGAATTTTCATAAGAAACAAGAAGCTGAACTGGGAATTTGGTTTCATTTCAGTCACCATAACTAAAGTCAATTAAATTAAAATGCCTCTTTCATTCCTTGCAATTTTAAAACGGAATAAAAATGATGGGAGATTTAAATATGTAACCTCAAAGATTATTTTATTACTTATTCACGAATAATTACATTTATTAATTTCAAAATTAAATGTTTATATCTATCACTTAAATAAAGAGTGAAAAATAAAATTAATATCTTTTTTTAAAATAATAGATGTAAATTTTAGAATGTAAATATTTATTTTTAATGGATGTAATAAAGTTATCTTTTCTTCTTTTATTTATTTATTTGATGAATCGTTTCTTTTTTTTTATTTTCTTTTTTTTTCAGATTGTTGAAGTCTCAACAAGTGCCTCTGCGACTTCAAAGCCAGTCGCTGAACTTCTCAGGTACTTATCTCAGCTTCCAAGCATGTGAATCAAAGCTCAGGATTAGAAGATGATTGAAAAAGTTCCGTCAGTTTTAGCATTCAATGAAAACAAAGAGAACCCAAATTTTATGCTTTGTTAAATATCATCTGAAACACACAAGATTGCTTTGTTCCCTTCAGCGCCATTCCAAAGGATGGAAGAAGAAAGGCTTATGCAGAGGCGCAGGCAAAAGCAAAGGCTGAGGAGGAACAAGAGGCCTTTATAGCTTCTGAGAAAGCTCGCGAAGCAGCAGAAGCTGCTAAGAGGCTTGAAGACAAAGTGAAGAAACTCGCTAAGAAGGAAGCTCAGGCAAAAGCAGAGGATGCCGGTTTTTCACTGGAAGGGGTCCTTAGCAGGGCGGGGGGTTTGAACTGGGATCTCTCTTGGGAATCTCTCAGCTTACCAATCTCCAATGCCGTCTCTCCGAAATCAACTGATGAGAAGAAAGAGGCTAAACTGGCCACCGTGAGAGGCCAAGCGAAGGCCCGCAGCCTGCCGCCAAGAATGGCAATTGTTAAGCAGCCGGTAGCTGTTAAGCAGCCGGCAGCAAAGCCGAAGTCGAAGCTGCCGAAGAGAGAGGCAAGAGAACAGAAAGTAGAGGTGAGGAACGTGTTCGGAGGCCTCTTTAAGCAAGAAACTATCTATGTAGATGATGACTGAGCCAATCAAGCTTTCAGTTTCTATCATTTTTATTTCTCTACCATTTTGTATTGTTTTTAGCTTTTCTTCCAGAGTTTTAAATCAATCTTTTTATGTAGAAGGATGACTTCTAATAATATTATAGAACAGAAATCATTTTTCTTTTTTTTAATGTAAAAATCGTATTTCTGATAGTTCAACAAGAATGCATATTAATATATTATATTGCGTTAGATGTGACTTAAATTCTTTATCTTGTCTCAGGTATAAATTGTTTGTTCAACAACAATCTTTTTTGTTCAACTCCTAGCTCCAAAACAACAAATAAGTTTAGTTGCATGTAGTTTATTCAATTGAAGTTATTTTTGAAAGCCGAATAATTTGGGGTCAAATACCATGAGAGTTGAATAAAGTTTGTTTGATTCATCTCAACTTTTAAGATAAAAGATTGCCTTCATTGTTTAACGTTATGGCATTCTACAACAAATTTCTTTAACTCCATTATAATTTCAAATAATGAGAGATTAAATCGTGTAGGAGGCATGGCAGCCCCCTAACAAAATCGTCATAGATGTTGTCAAAACCGGAGACATCCATTTGAGATTTGATTCTCTATATCTTCTATAAATAGAGAAGAGCTTTGGGATCTTGACCGCACCTTTGAGATTATTGAGATGCTCGAGCTCATTGTCTCTCTCCTAAGCACTACTTCAAGAGTTGTGTTGTTCCATGGCAAGAAAGGAAGCTTCTTTGTGTATAACACATGGTCGGTATGGTAGAGCTCTTCTTCTGTTTGTTTGGCTTACTATAATATTCTTTGTACTTTTACACTCTTTTGATTAGTGCAGTTATTCTCCTCAGCTTCTTGCGGTTTACTTCACATGAGTTTCCACATAAATTCTTATATTCATTATCTTCTTTCTTCTTCATGTTTTATTGTTTTACTTTAGTGTTTGTGCTATGTTGGTTATTTGAATCTTCAACTACTTGAAATAATGACAATTTGATCGTGTCAAAACCAACTAACAAATTTCTATTAGATGCTATCAAAACTAGGGACATTCCTAAAAGATCAAAAATCATTTTCATTTGAAATTTGATTCTTGTCCCCTCCTAAACTAGAAAAGAGGAGAAGCTTTCTTGTTGATATTTTTGATGTTTTTGGTGCCTTTAAAGTAGTTATAGCATGTCACATTTACAAAGCCACTAATAAGACAACTGAATTTATTACTTTTATTTCCAATGTAAATGGCGTAGATTAGGAGGAGGGTGCATCCTTTCCACCTAATTTTTGCTCGATTCTTGAGGACGATCACACATTTTATATTTGATGTATTTGATTTACTTTTTATTGTCTTTTAGGTTTCAGTCGAATTTCAAAAAAAAAAAAAAAGAGAAGAGAATTTGACTTTGGCCGCGCCTTCAAGATTGTTGGGATGCTCGAGCTCATTCTCGTCCTCCTTATTACTATTTAGAGAGATGTATTCTTCCACAGCAAAAAGGGAGAGCTATTCTATGTGTGGCACTTGCCTAGTGCAGGAGAGCTCTTCTTCCTATTTGTTCAACTTGATGTAACAATCTCTTCAGTCTTTTTTCTTTTAATTATTGTAGTTATTTTGCTGTGCTTTATGTAAATTTTCATGCAAGGGTTTCACACAAATTCTTGTATTCATTATCTTCTTTTTTCTTCTCATTTATTTTTTCTTTTATGATTGTGATGTGTTTGTTGATCTAGATTTCTAATATTTGATTTAGACTGTACTTGTGTAATAAAATTCTTAGACTAAGCTTATCGAATGAACTAGGAGAACAAATGATTACCCTCATCATACAAAAAGCTTATCGAACAAAAAGAAACTCAACGAATAAATTGTGAGCCCCATGAATAGAAGGCCAATGACGTGTCATCTTTCTATGTTTTTCAAGATAAAAAAAGGATGTTTATTGTTTACTACGTTTTAACTTACCTAAAAAGATGGAAAGTCTTGTGTTAAATAACTATCATTATCACCATTTTTTACTCAACTTATTATAAATACTAAGATAGAATACAAAAAGGAGGGCTCTGAGATCTTTACTTCTCTCTTGCTCAAAGGACTCTCAACATCTCTCTTTTTTGCTTGAAGGTTTCTTCCTCTTTCTTTGGAACTAACAACATCACTTTCATGGCATTTCTAGTTTCTCAACTCACTCCTCATTTGAAGAACTAGACTCGTCAACTGGAGTTCACATCAACTTGAGAAGGAAAGGTTGCTCTACTTCCTTGCTCTTTTCCTCCAATATATTGTAACACAAATATATCCATTATACTCGAACTTATCTCTAATACTTTGCTATCTTTATGCACTTTAAAATTCCAACTCTGTGACTGTCAGTGATCACGAGGAATTCATTGATAGGCTCATCCTAGTCAAAATTCTATTCAATGATGCAAGCTTCTCATACTCGAATTCTATGATCACCAACAATCACAAGGGACTCTTCAATAGGCTCATCTAGAATATGAAGGTGAAAAGGGTCCGAACCTTCACAACTCTCTAGTGTCGACACAATATTTGAAGTAGGGGTGGCAATATATGATCCGACCCTAAATTTCGAGTATGAGTCATGAATTTTGACTCGTTTATTAAAGGGATCAGGTTCGGATTGGGCATAATCGGGTCGGGTAGGGTTCGAGTGAGGGCATTTATCAAAAAATACTTTATAAACGGGTCAGGTCGACCAGCCAACTTGACCCATTTATTAATCGGGTCGAGTTTGGGTCATGAATTTTGACCCATTTAATAAATGGATTGGGTTCGGGTTGAGGCTATTCAGGTCTGGTTGTATTCAAGTTCAACTCGAACCCGACCCGCCGACCCATTTTGCCACCCCTAATATTTTGAAGTCCCTTTAGAAAACTTTAAACCACCTAAGCAACATAGGTTTCTTCTTAATTTCATGATCACTGCTTACAATGGTTATTTAGGGCTTAAACAACCATAATGTCAAGTAAGGCAAAAGGCAAATATACAAACACTCTAACAATACAGAGATACCTACAAATTTGTAAAGGAATAATTTAATTTGTAGGGTATACCCACACTTGGCAATCAAAAAAATTTGTTTGATCTTGCATTCACTCAATGCAACTGAAGTTCGTGACCTACCTCGAGGTCATGTGGAATTCTTTGACATTTTTTTTCGGTTGGGTGAGAGTTCAAATTATTGTTTTAAAATATTCTCTGACAGTGGCTTACCAACCCAATATTATGTTAAACAGGATGATAGTATTAAGCAAGTGACAACCTGACCCAAGCTATTTTTTTAAAATATAGACCATCCAATTACTGCATTCCCAACCAGACATTTTATAATGAATTTAAATTGGCGAGTTTGGTGTTGTTAGGCCTGTACATTTGGTTTAATTGGTTGGTTTGGTGGCCAAATAAAAAAAAAAGATTGAGTTTGATTTTAGATTTAATGAAATCAAACCAAACCAACCAAATAAATATCAGTTTGGTTTAGTTTGGTTCGGTTAAAATCATATTTTTTTATCTCAAAAAATTTCTTAATCTTCTTATAATGATATTAAATATTAATATATTAACAAGATCTAGATAATAGCTTTAATATAAGAATAATTTAGCACAATAAGTAATTTTACTTAATAACTCAATTGCATCACTAAAATAAACTAAAAAAAAAATTAAAAGAAATTCAGAAGCAATTGCACACATCATTACATCAATATCACAGTATAATCAAAATTACATAACAAAAATTTCATCAGTTTATCAAAAATAATTAATTATTTTTTAAGTTTTCAGATAGTCTCTGTTGTAAGAATTCATTCTAATTAACACACCTAAAAAAAAATACACTATAAAAACTTCTAAATATAAATATACACTATCATTTCAATAGATTTAAAGTCAATACTGTAAAACTACTATAATACAACTGAACTGACTCAACCTTAAAATCATATTTATATATAAGTTATTTAATAATTGGTTAATTTGGTCGGTTTGGTTTCCAAACACGTGAAACTGAACCCAAATCAATTAACTGAAATACTCAAAATATCAAACCATCACCAAACCGTTAGATTCTAAACTAAACCAAACCACTAAATTTAAACGGTTTGGTTCAGTTTTTCGATTTAAACTATAGTTTGCACAACCCTAGGTGTTGTGGTTCTCCCCTAGACACTCGGATTTTCACGTAAACAACGTTTCTTTTATTATTTTGACAACACTTTATCTCATTTCTATTTTATATTAATTAATTTGTTTTTGTTAGGGGTGATAATATACAACTTAACCTATGAATCAGACCTAAACCTGTCCAGAAAGCTAATGTTATAAGATCAACAATGAATTTAAGGAGCATTAATTCCAAAATGGCAAAAAAATTAACTTTCCATAATATTAATTTTAGAACTGTAAAATTATTGGCTTAAAAGAACTGTGAAGTTATTTGATTGAAAAAGTGTTAAATTTCTTTATCAAAAACAGAATGTTAGATTTTTCTAAAAAAAGACGTGATGTCAAAAAAAATGTAAAATTTATTTTTGAAGTCCAAATTATTTCTTCATTTGAAGAAATGTTGGGTTCGGACACCCTGCCACGTCACATATTCATAATCCAATTAAAGTATGACAGCTGGCGAGAAGTGGCCCCACCGCAGCGGCGCTTAGACGGCAACAAACGAAAGAAATTTCGCGATGGAGTTAACGGCGAAGGGAGAGAGAGGATGAGCCTGGCAAGCGGAGATGGGGCGTGGAGAAAGAGGAAGCCAAGGCGACACTTTCAGAGAAGTACGCAACACACAATACGCTGGTCGACCAAGGCGAGAATTTCTCTGCTGTCGCAAGGGCAGTTTTTCTCCTACTTAGGATTAGCGGAGGACACCCTAGGAGAATTTTTGAAGAAAAAGGAAGCACATCAATTTCAAAATGGCAGAAATCTCCGTTAACTCTACAGAAATTTCAGAAATCGCCGTTAACTCCATCGCAAAATTTTTTCTATTTGTTGTTGTCTAAGCGCCGCTGTGGTGGGGCTACTTCTCGCCAACTGTCATACTTTAATTGGATTATGAATATGTGACGTGGCAGGGCGTCCGAACCCAACATTTCTTCATTTTCTTGAGTCCCGGAGGACGGAGGGATTCGTCGCAATGGTGAGCATCTTAGCAGCTCCTCTAACGGTCTTTGCTCGCATATTTCCATCGTCCCAGTCGGCTCGGCCTCAATGCGGCGAAATTCGCCGTTCTACTCTCCGACTGCAAGCTCGACCTCAACACCGCTCTTCTTCGCCGTCCTTTCCCATTATTAGTCCCTCTCAGTATGCCGCCCATCGATGCCGTTTTCGCTGCAAAGCTCTGGAAGGTTACTCACCGTCGTCTTCCCCATCTGTAGATGACGCGGATGCGGAGGCCTCAGAGTCCTTCTCCTGGCCGGCCGTCGTTCTCCCGTGAGTTATGCGGTTCATCTGAAGAAATTTGGTTGATACCTTCACTAGTTTCAAACAATTTCTTTCAATTTACCGTTAACTAGATTCCTGTTCCCGGCTCTGGGTGGCCTTCTCTTCGGATACGACATCGGGGCCACCTCTGGTGCTACCATCTCCCTACGGGTATGGTTATCCATGTTGTTCTTTTCAAATGAGGAAGATGGCCGCTGGCCACATAATTGGTCTTGCAATATTGCTTTTCCTTCAGTCAGCGGAGCTCAGCGGGACTAATTGGTTTAGCCTGTCGGCCATACAGCTTGGTCTTGTGGTAATTTTCTGCATGGTGCACACCTCTGGAAATAAGATATGTGAAAGTAGCTTGGATATTGCTAAAAGTATATGTTGTTTTTTAAATTTAGGTCAGCGGTTCTCTTTATGGAGCTCTTACTGGATCTCTTATAGCATATCCCGTTGCAGATTTCCTTGGTAAGCTTCCAATTTGTTCTCAAAAGTTTTATGTTATGTTCTTTCAGTGGTAAAACTTGGTAATTGAGTACTATACAAATATATTCTTCTGACAAGTTTGTTAAAACATCAACTATATTGTTATGTCTTTGTTGAAGGAAGAAGAAAAGAGCTGGTTGTAGCAGCTGGCTTGTACATTCTTGGTGGATTGGCCATGGGGTTTGCTTCTAATCTATCAATTCTCATTATTGGTCGGCTTGTTTATGGTTTCGGTATTGGCTTGGTGAGTTAGATTAGTCAGATCCTTACTCTTATTTCATGTCTTCCTTCTTTAGTCATGAGAATGATGGTTTAACTATGGTCAATCATTGCTATGTTGCATATACAGGAAACTGAGCTTAAATTTCAATAGATACACAAAGGATATTCCTTGAAGTTTGTATATAAATCAGCTATTAGTAAAGCACAACCTCATCATTTGACCATACTAAGAATCACAGTTGGAATTCAATTGATGACATTATAACTATTATTTTCTCAAAGCAACATTTTTTTTATACAAGATGCTGCAAAGAGCATCATATGAAGCATCCCTAGCCATCTATGAAGCGCGAGTTTGATACAATGATACGAATACGATACTCTACAAATACAATGATACGATAAACTTAAAAAAAGTAAGTGATACGGGATAATATGCGTGATGTAATTCTAATTAGAAATTAGTAAATAATTTTAACAGATAAGCATAAGATTGTTTAGGGATATTGCTGATGAAAATTATGTAATAATTAAGAAACTATAGATTCAAGAAGTAATCGATTTTAAATATTTAGAAATAAGTTCAAATAATATTTAGTAATTTACCAAATGATTTTAGTTAACTTTATCTCAACAAGTCAGAGTCAGGGTATGCAGCAAAGGGTATTTTTGCAAATAAATATTACTTAACAACAATTTATTCACACAATAAATATTCAGGTCACACAGGTGAGCAATCAAGCAGTCCCAATAATAGTCATCACCATTAGAATTCGCAGGGTATTCAAAATATTCAATAAATTTCAAACTTACCCTGAAAAGAGAATCCAGTATCACGTGATGACGAATCGCAGCCTATGAGGTGGTTGTCCGCAACCGAACTCGTGAGCGCAAGCTCGAATAGTTGATCCACGTAGCCCTTCCACTCGGTGCTGTCGGATCACTAAGGCCGACTTTCATCCCTGCTCGACGGGTGGGTCTTGCAGTCAAGCTCCCTTATGCACTTGCACTCGAGGGCCAATCTCCGTCCGGCCCGAGGAAACCTTTGCACGCCTCCGTTACCTTTTGGGAGGCCTACGCCTTATAGAAACTGTCTACCTGAGACTGTCCCTCGGCCCGTAGGTTCTGACACAAGGTTAGAATTCTAGCTCTTCCGGAGGTTGAAGCTGCATAAATGATTTGTATTATTCCTACTATAACCAACCAGGGAGATAATCTAGAATGAGCGTTTATGGAAATGGCAAGTCAATTCGAAGAATTTCTCACACAAGTATTCAATTAGTTCGGACCTGCTTAGTATTGAATTTGGACCAAGAAAAAAATGTTTCTATACAAGAAGAAGGGGTTCATACTTCTTTTGAATGCGTAGGGATGGCATCGCCGGGCGGCAATCGCATGCGATCTCGCATGCAGTGAATCTTTTAAATATTTTTGATATCACTAAAAGCAATATTATAGATAATTCAACTTGAAAAAATAAAAATATTCTTTAATAATTATTAAATTTTAAAAAATTTTAAACTTAAGGCCCTGTTTGGCGCGAGGACCAAAACAGGACCAAAATAGTACTAGTTTAAAAAATAACAATAATAATAATTAATTATTTATTTTAATTATTCTACATAAATTTTAATATAAAAATAATATTTTACTTCACATACTCAATAATTTTTAATAAAAATATAAACTTTATTTCACATCCTAGATCAAAATACTCGATTTGAATATTTTAGTCTAAAATATGAAATAAAATTAATATTTTTATTTTAAATTGTTGAGTATGTAAAGTAAAATAATATTTTTTATATTTGAATTTGTGTAGAATGATTTAAAAATTTTATTTATTATTATTATTGTTATTTTTTAAATTAGTACCATTTTGGTCCTGTTTTGGTCCTGTTTTGGTCCTGTTTTGGTCCTCGCTCCAAACAGGGCTTAAAATAATATTATAAAATTTGTTTAATTATTTTTCAAATTGTCAGATTATCTAAATAAAATAAGAGTTTACATATATATATATTATAAATTTGTTTTAATTTCAATTTAAATTCGACTCAAATTAATTAACTCAATACAAAAGAGATATAGTTGATAATATTATAAATGCTATGGTATAAACTCAGATCTGTTCTGATTAAAATAAATATATGTTCTCTCTCCGAATCTCTGATAAAATAAATAGATAAAATGAAAAGACTAAAATTTTATTCTTATCGCAATATGAGTTTGATTAAAGTAAAAAAAATGTAATTGATGTTAAATAAAAGTAAAGACAAAATTGATTAAGGTAGAAAAAATAGAAACGTTAATAGTATCTATAAGATCATGTAAAAATATTAGCTAAAGTAGATGACGCAGTTGCTTGTGAATATCAAATTTTTTTTTGTTGTCAAAACACTAGCGTGTGCAAAATTTTCTGTGATCCTAATTGTGTTGCTTAGTATATCTCTCTCAATTTTAACGCTCAAGTTTATGCATGAGTTGTGTTTTATGTATGAAGTTTTTTTTGTTATTTTTTATCATGTGGGTCGAACCGACTGTCCTAACATTTTTTCTCTAATTAGAAGTATCGAGAAGTATTAGATAAGCATCGAGAAAGTATTGGATAAGTTTTGAGTAAGTATCAGATTTTTAAAAAATAAAAATAAAAATTGATACGCCACGTGACGTATTGAATATATATCGATGGAGTATCGATATCTGATATGAATATGATACAGATATGTTAGCCTTCACGAAGTATTGATGCTTAATAGCTAGCCATATCTTTTTGACCATTAATTAATTTTTGAATTCCTATGAGGGACAATTTAACAAGAGAATTTAGATGTGAACCGGCATGTAATCCATCCTTATACACCATAAAACTTGACCTTGGTACTTGTGGATAAGTTCACTAGCTTAGGACTTATCTAGGAATGTTAAGAAAAGTTATCATTTGCCTTATCTTGTCCTTCCTCCTTTTAGCTATTTTTTCATGCTTATATTTTGTATCGTAAAGAATGAAAAGAAAAATCATCATTTTCCTTATTCCAACAATGTGGGATCAGCTTTTCATAGTTTTTTCGATGATTAGTCATACCAAATACTACATGTGATGATCATTCTACGTTAACCAAATTTTTTTATGACGTCTAAGCAAATTACTTGTTGGCAGTACCCATTTTCTTCATATTCCATTCATTAGAACATTACTTTCTACAATCTTGCTTCCTTATGATATTCTCTTCATTGTGCATGTTTATACCTTCTTGGTTTATTGTCTATGATCTTATATTCAAATGGTAGCACTCCTATAATCTTAATATAATCATTTTTTGCTGTGCCTAGAGATGACAAAGGGGTAGGTTTGGGTTGGGTTAAACAAAATACATATCTGCTTGCTTTCTTTTAACTATTATCTATACTTGCCTCATACCTATTTTTGCTCTGCCTTGCCCGCTTCTTTTCTACCACTTGTCCTACCCTGTCCCGCCTGAAATCCATTACTCATGATTTATTATAAATAAAAATAAAGAGATAATACTTATTTAAAATTTTTTAATTCTAAAATTATGTAATTTTATTTAATTACTAGCGAGTCATGGTTTGGGGTGGTTATAATTTTATTATATGCGAACTAGACCCATCCCATAATGGGTCGGATCGGGTCCTGGGTCACGAGTACAATTTTGTGACTTCTACTCATCCCATTAGGGGAGGGATGAAGCAGGTTAAACAGGTTTGGGTAAAAATGGCCATTTGTAGCTGTACCATTATTTTTTTTCTTACACATCCTTCTCATTTTTTGATTTGTATAACATTCAATTTTTTGTTACTAATTTTTAAACCTACATAATGAAATTTAAGGCATTATTTGATAGAGTGTAATGAAAATCAAGTGTTCATTTAGCCGTTCCCACCTGGCACCTAGTGGGATTAAGGCTGTTTGCTGTTATATATGATGAAATTTGTCATATTATTATTCTTTTAAAATTTTTTTTGAACACCAAGGTATTATTTAGTCTAAAAATACTAATATGCTATTCTCAAATCGAGCTACTTGGCTTTGACTCGAGTAGTGATGTCCTAATTTATATTCTCCTTTTAATAATAGAACCAACATATCGAATCTATTGCACTTAGATATTATGTATTTCCTTCGTCATTATTAATACTATCACCTCCATGTTATGTTCTCATTTCTTTTTATAATAATACCCAAATATTGAAATTTTTGTTCCTAGATATTTTCTATTTCCTCCATTATTGTTGAATGATAATTGATATGTTTTTCTCCATTAGAATTGTATTCATTTACTCGTCTCTTCTTTGTTATTCTAATCCATTACTTTTCTAATATTTTACTTTGTCAGTTCAATTACATTGTTATTGAGTATCACTTATTAAATTTTTGCAAATAACCTAAAATAATTTTTCTTGTGAATTTGTTGTTACCATATAAGCTCAGTTTTGTCGAGTCTGAAGCCCCGGATGAGAAAAGGGAAGGTTGCATTAAGCAATTGATAGCTAGAGTGAAATTTATCGAACAATTATGACACGTACACTTTAAGTAATTGTGCTAAGTTAGGGTATTTTTTTGAAGCGATGTGGTGTATTGTCTAAATGTAGTGAAAAATGTGTAAAAGCTGCTATATCAACTCCCTGGTGCAGTGATAAGTGAACAAGAGTTTCTATATTATGGATGAATGTGGGTAAAAAAACTAGCGTAAGACATTAAGATAAGACTAATAACTTAGAATATAGATACTTTAATAGGCAAGATAATAGAGTTAGTGGATATTATGATTCATAAGAGAATTAATATTTTATGCCTCCAAGAAAAACTAAGCCGGGAGAGAAAGTCAAAGAAATTGATAGATTAATTTTTAATCTTTGATCCTCGAGTATGAATCAGACTATGAATGATGTGAGTATAAATTTACATAAAAATTTAAAGGATGACATAATGGAAGTCAAAATGAATGGAGATAACTTATTGCTTTCAAAAAGATACTCAATGGGATGACTATTAATATTCTAAGTGAGCGTGCACTCTAAATAGGTCTAAATGCGAGTATAAAAGAAAAGAAAAATTATAGAATGATTTGGAAGAATTGATTTAGGGATACTTTAGAAGGAAAAGATATTCATCGGAGGATATTTAATAGGATATGTTGGAAGTGTTAAGGAATTCAATGGTATCTATGATAAGTTTAGTTTTAGGGATATTAATAAGGAATGTAAAATAATTTTAGAGTTTCTTTTGGCTTATAACTTTTTGATTGCTAATGTCTGGTCCAAAAAAAAAATGAATATCTAATCACTATAAGAATAGCCTTTAGGAACACAGTTTGATTATTTTCTTGTAAAAAATGGGATCATTTGGATTAGAAAGAGTGTAAGATCATTCTAAGTGAAAATGTGATTTTTCAACATCGATTAATAGTTTTAGATTTTAAGATGAAGTGCTGAAAAAAATAATAAGCTAAAATAGTGTCCTTAAACTTAATGGTGGAATTTAAATGATGAGAATAAAAAGCGGAGGATTTTAAAATTTGGGTAGTGGGATAGTGAGGAAAAGCTGATCTTATGTAGATGATAGTTACTAGCTGCATTTGGAAGGGATGAAAAATGTTTTGGGAGAATCTAAAGGAAAAGTTCCAAATAAAGAAAATGCTTTATGTTGGAGACAAGATGCATGAGAAAAGATTAAAAAGAAAAAGATTTGTTATTAATATTAGTTTAAATATAAGAATTAGGAGAATTAAGAAATGTATGTTGTGTCTTGACGTGAGTCTAAGAAAATAGTCTGTAATATAAAAAATGCAGTTTTTGAGAATTTATATAAAAAATTGGGTACTAAAGAAGAAGAAAGATACATATACAAACTTGTTAAAATAAGAGATAGAAAAATTAAAGATTTAACTAAAATAAAATATATTAAGACTGAAGATTACAAAGTATCTTTTAATGAAGAGAATAAAGCTTTTTAATGAAGGTTGTGTTAAATTAATTAATTTAAACGAGCTTAATATCCAAAAGGGAAATAGAATTTGCTCTTATATCTAATATATTTGGCCTGTTTGGCCCCAGGACTATTTTGGTCTTGCCCAAGACTAAAATAGTATTACATTAAATAATAATAATAAATAAATAAATAAATTTTATTATATCCTACATAAATTTTAATATAAAAAAATTTATTTTATTTCACTTACTCAATCATCTTCAATAATATTATCAACTTTATTCTACGTTTTAGGTCAAAATATTTCATTCATTAAGGATATGAAATAAAGTTGATAGTTTTATTAAAAATAATTAAGTATATAAATAAAATAAATTTTTTTTATATTAGAATTTATGTAGGATGAAATAAAAATTTATTTTAATTATTATTTTTATTTTTTTAATCGAGTATTATTTTGGTTTTCAGCAGAACCAAAATGATCTTGGGGCTAAACAGACCCATTAGTAAAACTAATTTGGGAGGTTTTAAAGAAGATAAATTGTAGAAAAGCAGTAGGGCCAAATAATATTGTTGACAGAGAGATGAAATTCTGAGAATTAGTGGCATGCAACGTATTTAGCCCAGGGATTCAAGGGTTCAATTATTAAGATGTATAATAATTATCTAGAATAGTGCACAAAAATTTAAGGTGATCTAGGGATGAATTCTCCTACGTTCACTGGAGAGTCAGTGAGGGAGGTTCTACTATAGCTCAAAAAAAAGTTTGGTCGAAGGACCAATATAAGAGGAAAGTAAAGATTACAAGCTTCATCCTCGATATTTCTCGGGAGAATCTCTCTTCTCCCTGTGTGATCTCTCCTTTCTAACTTGTTATGTCTTGTTGTCTCTCTTGTTGTCCCTACCTTCGTGGGGCTTTGCCTAAAGGGATTTATAAGCGAGCTGTAATGGAGCTCTGCAAATTCTTCGGACTGAAATGCTGAGTATTTTATCTACTGAGTCCATACCGGCAGTCCTATCACTGCTGACTTCTGAAAAAATCATCAATAGTGGCCAGGGAACGAGAGTCCTTGGTTTCTGCAATTCGCGGGAATCTTTATTCGTTGGAAGTTATGCTGACGTGGCGATCTGACAGCAACAGCTAAGGCGGGACAGACGTTGTGACCGATATTAGGAGGGCGCTGAAGTCCACATATTGTGGCTGATGTCTTAGAATACTGAACCAGCGAGACCGAGGTTCGAGGCCTGCAAAGGAGAAGCTTGATTAATCAAATATCGTTATTAATAATAGATAATAAGGTTCGAAAGGGTCCCTCTAGGTGCCACGTGTATGGCTGAGATGCGATGCTAAATTCAGGTGTAAACAAATATTTCAATAGATTTTGAAAATTATAGAGAGATAAACGAGTTTTTTGGTTCACTAAACTAGTTAATATAATTTTAAAGACTAAAAAATGTCAACTGAGTGAAGAAAGAGTATGTTGGTATCTATTTACAAAAACCATGACGATATACAAAATTGTGCTAATTATAGAAGAATTAAATTAATGAGCCATATTTTAAAATTTTGAGAGATGGTGATTGAGCATAGATTACATCGTGATACTACGTATCATAGAACCAATTTGGTTTTATGTCATATAGAGCTACTATGAAATTTATTTGTTGAAAGATTTAATGGAGAAGTTCAGGGAGAAAAAAGAAGATTTGTATTTGATTTTATTGATTTAGAAAAGGCTTATGATAATATTTAAGGAAAGTGCTTTGAAATTATTTTTTTAAGAAAAGTTTGTATTACTTATATTCAAATTATTAAAGACATATGTAAGAGAGCTATTATTTAGGTTTTCAATTTGCTAGTTATCAGTAATTAGAATGACAGTGTGCCATTGCTTTTTTATGCTGATATGTCAAGAATGCGTATTTAAAATCTTCTAATCTTGAATATCAAAAATCTTCTTTTTTTTCATGATTATTTGTTTTCAATACAGAAATAAAGTTCAAAATTTCAACAACAGGTCAACATCAGGCTCCATTCAAGATAATTTTATTAGTTTATCCTGATAAATCTTGTTTTGATGGAAAATTTCTGCAATAAGCCTCTTTTTAACCTTTTTCATGTACCTATTGGTTCCAATAGAATTTAATGATAAATTTGTTTGGTGCAGGCCATGCACGGTGCTCCTCTATATATAGCAGAAACCTCTCCATCCCAGATACGTGGAACCTTGATATCTCTCAAAGAGCTTTTCATTGTGCTTGGAATATTGGTAATGTTCTAATTATATTCTCCTCACTTCACCCTTTATGAAATGCATTATTTGCTATGTTTACCAACAACTATGAATTATTGCAGTTGGGCTACCTAGTTGGAAGTGTTGAGATAAATGCTATAGGAGGGTGGCGTTTTATGTATGGTTTCAGTGCCCCAATAGCGATGATAATGGGTGTTGGCATGTGGAGCTTGCCACCATCTCCAAGATGGTTACTTCTCAAGGCAATTCAGGGCAAAGGATCCCTGGACAAATACAAACAAAAAGCTATTTATGCGTTGGCGAAATTGAGGGGACGGCCTATCTCTGATAAAGCATCTGAGAAGCAGATAGAAGATGCTATCGTTTCTGTGAGGGCTGCCTATAATGAAGAAGATCCTGGAAGACATATTTTGGAAGTGCTTGAAGGGGCAAGTTTGAAGGCTTTCATAATAGGGGGAGGATTGGTCCTTTTCCAGCAGGTGCTGTTCTGCCTCTTTTTAGTGTATTCTTTACTTTGATTTCTTTTTTTATCCCCCAAAAAGAACAAGAATAGTCACATATATTACGATTTTAATGTGTTTTGCTAATTTATCTATTGCTGATCTTTGTTAAATTATATCAGATAACTGGCCAGCCTAGTGTCTTGTATTATGCTGCTCCTATTCTTCAGGTTTTATATCTTCTTAAGTAAATCTCCTTAGTTAATTTTCCATGTTTTATTCTGAAAAGTATAAAGAGACTATGAGTTTTAATTTCTTGCAGAGTGCTGGATTTTCAGCAGCATCTGATGCCACCAGAGTTTCAGTTTTAATTGGTCTATTTAAGGTGATCTTGGAACTTTATCTTTGCTGCCGAATATTTTGACTCATACAGATGCCTATTTTGAGTTAGTAAAGTAAAGGTGGATTTATTTGTTAGATATTGTTCTTAACATATCATGGTATTCATACATGAGTTATTTGCTCTAATGGAAGTTAATGATGTGAGACAAAAAGTGAATAAAATGGAAACTTAATTTCACAAATTAAATTATTTAAATTCAAAAATTAAATTGGATTCATTGTAAAGAAGAATTTTTAAAGGGAGCGTTAGTTTAATGTTATCTTGATGTAATGTCATGTTATTTAGAGAAAATAATTATTTGGTTTGATGATATGTGTAGATAATCTTAGAAAGATATTCCTTAATTTAGAAAGCAAATAGAACAAAGAGGACAGTTGAAGATCCCATGGGTAGGATTGCAGGAGACTTGTTGGCTGATTTCATGCTGACATGCATGTGACAGGCTTGTGGAAGATCATTTGTTTCGCTTCATATGAGCTTAAACATAACATTGTGCTGGCTTGACTGAACGTATTCTTCATGTGTTTCACAATGCTTCTAGCAAAGATCTTGGTTAATGAGAGGGATTACTGTGGATTTGTAGAGGTGGAAACTCAATGTTGGCGGAAGCACAGGCTGCTAAAATTGAGTTTGGAGAGGTGACAAAGATGAAAATAGGAAATTTTTTTTATCATTTATAAGATAACTAGGTTTTTAGGATTTTCACTTAAGATCATTATCTTTGTCTTCATCAGGATATTAGCACTATGACTAGAGTCATAGTTTTACTAAAGCTCAGATTTTATTTATGATAGTCTACACATACAATATCAGTTAGGCTACATTACGTTGAAATATTGAAATGTTAGACAAAACAAGAAGTGATAAAGTACTATATATATATATCCCTAGATCAAATAAAGAAATTACTAAAGACACAATAAAATAAAATCAAACAAAATATAATGAATTTTCAATATTTCCAAAATAACTTGGATTCTCCGATTTGTCTAATATATAATTAGGATAGAAGCATTCGTATTAAGGGAGTGATAATTAGTAATCAAGTTACTAGAAAAAGATTTAGATATCTTAAATCAATTATACAAAATGACGGTGAAATAGATGTTGATGTTACTAACAAAATCAATGTGAGGGTGGGTTAAATATATGGTGCTAAGTGCTGGCCTACAAAATAGAAATAAATAAGTTTCTCAAAAATATAGATGCTAAAGTGGATAAGTGGATACGATAAGATGAGAAATAAACATGTCCTCAATTGAGGATGAACTTTATAGACATATATCATAGGTTAATAGAAGCTTTAGTAAGGAGAGTTTGGTTATTGAATGTTTCTCATGTAAAAAAAGAAGACCAAAAAAGACATGGATAAAAATATAAGGAATGGCCTGCACAAAGCTAAATGGGAAACTCTTTGCAAGGTTCCTGTGAAAAGAAACTTTTTGCAGATAATTCTTCGAAGGAAACTTCTGCCCAAGAGACTTATAGAAACCCTCTCAAAAGACAATAATTTCAATTCCAATGAGGAGCTCACTTTACAAAAAAATTCTTTCGCTAATGTCAAAGTGTGCACTTGTAAAGTGACTGCTCCTAACCTTAATTTCCCAGGGAGTTTTTAGTTTTCTTGTATTTATATGCTTATTACTCTTTCTATAACCCTTTTTGACTCATCTTGAGCCTCATTTTATTCTAAATCATTTTATTGTGGGTTAATATTTTGTTGTGAGTTAATTTTTTTTGTGAGCTATTATTACCACCTACACATGTGATCCATAGCTTTAGGATTCTCATTTTAACTAGGTAATGGGCTTACCTAAAATATCTTATTTCCTATGAAATCCGTTATCCCTAATTTTTCTTTATGACCATTGGAACCAAATTTTTAGCCCAAGTTTTTGGGACATTTGTCCTCTTTACAAGACCATGTCAGCCACATGTGATTTGTGAAAATGCAGAAGGGGAGATTTTGCACCATCTTTTTATATTTTCACAAAATTGGCAAATTGCTTGACAGTCAATCAACCCTTTGTCCTTTTTGTTCATCCCTTGAGCTTTGGGCTAAGCATTTTCTTCCATTTAAGCATGCTTCTAAGGTCTTAGTCCATCCTATATGGTATTTCCTCAATTGTCAACGTCATCTCCTTGTTTACATGACAAATACTTATTGTTTTGGGTCAAATTATGGGTGTTCATGTTAAATATTTTCTGCTGAAATAAAACTCTTTATTGAAGATTTTCAGCTCACAGTCAAAACCCACTCATCCATCCTTCCTTTCATTGGTCCATGGGTTGGTCATGGCCACATGGCTCCATTTCATTGGATAGTTTGAAGTACCATTTGTCCACTCCCACCTATGAATGAAAATCGCAAGGAAAAGTCTTCTGCTTGCTCTCCAAGCTCTCTCCCTCTCGTTCATAGTATTATTCCTTCTCTTTCAAGCTTACATTGGCAAAACATCTCAAGATCTCAATGGAGATAAGAGTTCTTGGTGTTTGAAGTTGAATCTAGAAGTCCTTTGCTGCGCAAGCCATCTTCTCCAAGCTCTCTAAGTCTTTCTTCTCCTCCAAGCTTATATTTGAATACATTTCTTCAATAAAATCATCAAAGGGAAAAGGATAGTGTGTTCTACGAAGTGCTTAAAAGCTGAGTTATTTTCTTGCTGTTACAAACTCCATTTCATCTTGTCTTGCTTCAACTCTTACTTGTTTTGTGTTTCTAATTTGTATGAAGCTGATCTAAGGATTTTTATTTATTTTGCTTCATAAATTTTTCATTATTTGACTCCATCTTTGACAAGAGTTTGCTTTTTATTCTGAGCATTTGAACCTAGCATTTGGTGATTTTAAATATGTAAAGAAGCAAGGCTTTGCTAATACTTATTTTACGCAGCAAGGCTTTGCTAATACTTATTTTACGCTTACGTAACTTGCTTCTCCTTTGGATTTCCTAGAGGTTTCTTCACATATTCTCCACTCTTTTTCATACCTTTTACTCAGTTTTATACGAATATTTTTCTGATTTATATGAGAAATACTCTTGACAAACTTGTGCATGCATGGAGCTTCTCACAGTAATTTTACTTGTTGGTATAAGCTGTAGTTTGTGATAGCTAGCTTAGCGACATTTCTTTGTTTTTCTTGCTTATCTCCGTTAGTGGAGGTTTGTGCATTAGGATCGAGTCCATGAAAAAGCCATCTCACAGTAATTTTACTTGTTGGTATAAGCTGTAGTTTGTGATAGCTAGCTTAGCAACATTTCTTTGTTTTTCTTGCTTATCTCCGTTAGTGGAGGTTTGTGCATTAGGATTGAGTCCATGAAAAAGCCAAATTGGGTTAGAATTTAGCACGTGAAAGATCCAAGGTGGCTTAGGATTTAACCCAGCTAAGTAGTTAATATTATCTTAAGGTTCACTTTGTGTCCTGAAAGAAGTAAATTGCATTGGGCTTTTCAGCTTTTGTTCTCATTTGAAAAGCCGAGATTTTTTAGTGCTAATTCTCACTTATAGAGCGTGGGGAGTGGAGTAGATTGGGGAGGCCAAACCACTATAAATTATCAAATTCTTTTGTGCATTGTTTTCCTTGTTCCTCATCGATTTTCAATTGAATTAGAATATATTATATAAATCTGATCTGAAACTCTCCAAAATCATAATATTTTCATATATAATCATCATATATGTATAAACCTTACTGCTAATATATCTTGAGCTGAAACGGAGTTCATTTGAACTAACTTACCTTCGATTGCTCAATTATTTCAATTGACTGAATTCAGTAGGCTTATTTCAGAAATCAACCACGTATTATTTGAAGGGTTTCAAACTTGTTCTTTGCAAACTACTTATTAAACTTAAATCAAATAGATTTAAAGATAATATTTATATTATAAATACTGAATACTTAATTAAATTTAATTAATTTCTTTTATTCTCAATTCATTCCCACTCTTGGGAAGCCCTTAGGCCTTACTTGTCATGAACTAAGTTGGCTACTCCTCAATGTGTGCTTATAAGGGATACTTATGCTCTTAGTCATATTCCTCTTCTTAGGCAGATTCGAGTCCCTTTGAATCTTGTGGCTTCCTTCTTTTTCTTTCTCTTAACTAAATTCCCAGGCCAGTAGCGCTCAGGTATTCCCGAGGTTAAGCATCGAAGTTGAGGTGAGTGAATTCAGATCTCCCTTTGTTTGCACTGCACCACTTTGTTGTGGATGGTAGTTGTCCATTCTTTCCAAATCGAAAGGCTATCATCGTACCTCTCCTTGTTGAACTCACCTTCTCTAGTATGGTATCCTTTTGGAGTTAAGTTTCTACGTCCATCACAAGGTTGTCCATAGGAGGCGATACCTCGTAAGGTTTTTCATTTGTCATGGAGGGCTCAAATGGCTTGAGGTTTTCAACATTCGCCACCGAGTATATCTCCATGTAAGGAAGTGAGTCTAGCTTATTGGCATTATAATTGATCTTCTTGCGGACTCGAAATGGATCATACCTTATTGGCTTCTTCTTTCCCCCTTCAGTCACTTTTTCCTAATATGGTAGCCACACTAGATCTCCTACCTCGACACAACATTCTACTTGATGCTTATCGTGATGCTTTTATAATTTTTTTGTGAGATCTCTAGTTTCTTTTCCATGCAGTATGAACAGTCGGCATCTCTAGATGTGTTGACTTGAAACTTTGATCAACAAGGCTTTTGTGCAGCCTAAGGCCTTGTTTGACACATGAACCAAAATTAGGACCAAAATGGTATTAGTTTAAAAAACAACAACAATAATAATAAATAAATTTTTTTAATCATTCTACACAAATTCTAATATGAAAAATATTATTTTACTTCACATACTCAATAATTTTTAATAAAAATATTAATTTTATTTCACATCCTAGACCAAAATACTTGAATCAGAGTATTTTGGTCTAGGATGGAAATAAAGTTGATATTTTTATTGAAAAGTATCGAGTATGTGAAGTAAAATAATATTTTTTATATTAGAATTTGTGTAGAATATTAAAAAAAAAATTATTATTATCGTTATCGTTTTTTAAATTAATATCATTTTGGTCCTAATTTTGATCTTCGCACCAAACAGGGAAGTGTTGAATGAAAAGTGGGAAATAAAGCTCCTATTAGAGTTTCCCTCAAACATATATATTGTGAGAGGAGGTACAATGGTGAGCTAGTGCAAGATAATTGAGTAGATTTATCGTAAATATAATATTAATCATCTAAAGCTCTCCCTCAAGCATCATATCATATAGCTCTAGCTTATTACAAAGAATAGAAAATCAAGAAGAACTTGGAAGTTTTGTGAAGATATTTGCAAGCTGCTCCTACTTAATTATAGTCAAGAGTCATGTGGAAATATAGAGGGTGTGCTGTGCTTTGTTTACTTTACATAAGGTAATTTAAAGATTCAAGGACACATCATTAGTAAAGATAGTAGTGAGAGCAGAAGGACCTTCCAAGAGATCAGATGATGGTGCATGTGCTCAACAATAACATTTTGCTAAGAAGTATAATCATGAGATGCTTGGTGAATAATCTCATTAACAAAACAAAATAAAATAAAAATAGTTTATACATATTCAAGAGTATTATCAGTGCGAAGAAACTTTAATCAATTATCTAGAAAAATCTAAAATAAACAAAGTAATTGAATTCTACTCATGATTCTCTTTGGATTCTTGATTTTCGCATTCTTTGATCAAATTGAGGATTTTCAGATTCTTTTTTTGGGCAAATTCGTCATTTTCAGTTAAATTCATTTTTTTTAAGAAATACATCCAATGACATGTCAATCCTTATTATCTGAAGTTTTTAAAATTTTCAATCAAATTTAAATTGCCAGATAAATTCACCTGGCAGTGGTCACCTTTATCGCCGACGATTCTTCATATTTTTTGAAATTTTTGAATTTTCGGATAAATTCACTTGATGATATGGCATCGTCAATTTCTAATATTTTTGTGCACTATTTGAAATTTAAACTTTCGAATGAATTCAAGTCACTCGAGAATTCTAGAATCAGCTGAAACCTCACGAGACAGGTAATGTTATCCAAATGTACTTTTTGAATATTCTACTCAAGTCATTTGTTTTTAATTGCTTGCTTTAGCTTGCTTAGTCACATCAAGAGTAGAAATAACACTTTTTTTCAAATTTTTTGTGACCAAAATGCCCCTCAAAGTTTCTATAAATATAGGAGAGTTTGGCTCATTATTATTTTTTGAAAACCTAACTCTCCAAATTCTCCCTTTCTGTTGCACTTCAGCTGAAAATCTTCTTCCATAAGCCTCAACCTTCTATCTCTACTGCAGGGAGTACAAAGAAGAAAGTCCTTAGTTTTTTTATGGTATTTTTATATAAGTATTCTTTGTCGCTTCGAATTAATTTTTCCTGAAAATTTTTGAACTTTTATACTACTCATTTTAATTCAAAATATTTTGAAATTTTTACTTTTTTTTAGGACCCTATACTTTATCATAGAATTTTCTTGAAAAATTTCAACGAACATATTATTGGCCCAAAGGTTTCCCAAGAAGAAGGGTGAATTGGGAATAATAAAATTATAAATTTAATTAAATAATAAAGATAAATATGCTTAAAAATTACTTTACTTAGTTTTGAGATATTGATTTCACAAATAAATCTATAGAAATATAAAAACAAAATATGTAGCTAGAACACGAGGTCAATTTAAGAAATTGAGCTCAGCATAGAAATATGACAATTTTTCAGCAAAGTAAGATTAGAAACTGAGAACTTTAGATTTATGTATTATATTAAAGTTTCATATATGTTTTGCTTAAGTTCAAATTTAATTTATAGTGTAGTATATCAATTTAATTAAAATATTAAAAATTAATACATAGAGGATACAAGGGATTTATAGTGGTTCGGCCTCCTACCTAGTCTAATTTCTACTCACATTAAATGGGAATTTCACTGTAACCCCAGCTTTTTACAGGAACTAAAGCCGAACAAACTCAATACAATCCTATGACTTACAAGAACCAAGGCCAAGCAAACCTACACTCTCACAGCTTTTTGTAGGAACTAAAGCTGAGCAAACCTCCAAGCCTTCTCTAGGGAGAAAGAGATAGGGAAGATAGGTTTTGCTAGATTAGCTAACTTAAGTTACAACATATATATAAGAGAATTTTACAATAAGACACTCTATGCACATGCAAACTCGCCAAAGGAGCGCTCGAGTAAATCCAAAAACTATATTGTATGTAAAAACAGTGAGCAATATGAAATTTCATACCACAAAGATAATGTCACAGTGAATGTTATTACAAGAAAAATAAAAAAACTCGCTTAATATCTTAGAGTTTCAAAAGATTTCAGTAAATAGAAACAGAAAACTCAAAGAACCAAGGCAGATCAAAACTTAAAAATGGGTTGCAGAAAGAAAACGAAAGCATAAATAAAGTAAAGATTGTGCTTATCACTTTAAAGAATACCACAAACTTCTTTTCTTTGAGTTTTCCTTTGAGTATTTGCAAGAGTAAGCCCTTTGGAGAGTAGATGTTGAAAGATTGAATGGGAGAAGAGTGTGCAGCAGTAGCAGCAAGTAAAAAACCAGAGAATGAGTTCTGTTTTTTAATAAAAATAGCTATAGATTTTATATGGCAGAAAGGAGAATAGCTCAAGTTTGAGGTACAAGCCATCCAACTGTTTGACTGCAGCAACAAGGAGTAGAGAGAGGTTAAACAAATGCAAGAAAATTGAATGAAATTTGTTATTTGCCATCATCTTCTAAGGGATTGTATTTCCAATGAATGTGAGCCATCATGATGTATAAATTAGGCCACAAAAAATTTCCAGCAGGTAATGGAGCCACAAAACAGAAAATAACTATACACACTACAAGGTAGTGCTCATGAAGAGCTTTCAAAAGATATTATTTTATCCAATAGCATGTTTGAAATAAAATACAAATAATCTTGCAATGGTGGTAGCAAGGGATAAGACAAGATGAGGTGGCCAACTAGGTCTTCCAATAATAGCAAAAATAAGATGACAAGAACTTCTTGGTGGTGGCAAGTTGCATAAGGAAAGAAGCAATTCACATTATTTGGCATAGGGAAGTAAGGAGAATTAAATTGCAATTTAAGCTGAAGAAAATTTCATCAAAATGGCGGAGAATCGAAGAGCAAGTGCTAAGTTTAATCTCCATCCAAATTAATTGTACGCAATTAGTTTGGAATTAAGCTACAAATTTTATTTAAATCACTTAAATACAAGTGATAGGATAAGTGAGCTACACTCAAATTAAATTGCCCATAAATTAGTTGGTTGAGATTTCAACTTAGCACATGATTAAAACATACCAGTAACAATCAAAGGTTTTCTTAGAGAATCAAAAGGAAAAACACGAGTTAAAACCTTAGCAAATATGCATATGTTTACGTAAATGTCTGAGGAAAAAAAATAAAGGAGAATTCTAATGTGCTCTAGCTTTTCTTGGACTTTATTTGAAACTTAATCCTTAATTGAGAAAATGTAATACTATTAATACACTAAATAAAAGGATTAGTCAATAACAACTAAATTAATTGTGATCAACAAAATCAAAGAGTTTAACACATATGAGGTATTTTGCAATGGACAATCTTTTACCATGCCACACTAGTTGAAAGGGCTTTATTATAATTATTTGTGTGAGTTCTATTTGATAGGACCTAACTCTTTTAACTAACAATCCAAGACATTACTTAACTATAGTAGTAAAATGGAATTGAGTTAGTATATCTGGTGAATTCAGTTCACTCGAAAAAATACCAGATGATCTGAGTCTCCTTGATTTATCCACCACAATTTTGTCAAGTAATCCATAAACTAAAATC
This sequence comes from Apostasia ramifera, assembly GCA_019297695.1. NCBI lineage: Eukaryota > Viridiplantae > Streptophyta > Magnoliopsida > Asparagales > Orchidaceae > Apostasia > Apostasia ramifera. Next base: position 12,898 of record JAEMOT010003316.1, on the reverse strand, counting down.
TACTTCAACTTAAATATAATAGTAGCATGAAATCGAGTTAGTACATCGAGTGAACTCAATTCACCCAATAAAAAAAACTTGACAATTAAAAATATTATGATTTATCAATCCTAGTATAATTAAGTTAATTCTTCACTAAATTTACTTTTATTTACTCAAAGAACTCTTACTGCAATTTAGATTCTCTAATTTATTTATTATAATTTATATTTTGTACTTTAATTATAATACTTATTGTAGTTTTTATTATCTATTTTTATTTTTTGTTTTCTTTATAGTTGTTATTGTTCATATATACATAATCAATAAAGAAAAGAAGGCACATGTATCTGGACACTTTATATTATATATTAATAAATTAAAATTATATATATAATATAATTTAAGAGTACATTATTTTTTATTACTCCCTTGCAGGTGTTGCTCAAAAATTGATTGCCTGCTCTTTCTCAAATAAGTTCCCCTACTTGTTCTTGCTCAAAATAACAAAAGTTTCAGAATTGTAGGTAGCTTAAAAAGAATTTAAATTTTTTTAAATTAAACTCGAATAAAATTTAAATTTTAATTAGACTCAATTCAGCCCCCTTTTGTGTATGCAAGTGGGCCAACTTGTTCCCACTGATTCATTGGAGTGTTCGCAGAGGAGGGAACCCATGGCCCCTAACTAAACAATCATCTTAATTGAATCAGATCTGCAATTGAGCCCTGGACGATGGTATCTTAGGATCTTGATAGAGTTCTTTTGTCTCCATCTCACCCACTATGTGTTATCTTATCGGATTTGGTTAAGTTGACTCTCCTCTTAATCAAAAGTTTTATTTTTTGATGAGTAATAGATACTCGAGTTTATCGGAAATCTTTTGATGGGGGACAGAATGCGAATGATATTTAAATTTATAACCAGCAATATTAATTATTAAACTATTTAGTTAGATGTAAAATACTTTCTAAAATATAATTATATGATAGTTAAGATTTAAAATCGCATAAATTAAATTCTTTTAAAATTAGAATTAAATTTGATAGTCTAATAAATAACAATCCATCAAATTAGATGAGAGTCTTGATTTTATTTCAATAAGATTTAGAGTCTCAAAAATTAGGACTGATATCTCGTAATTAAGTTTAAGAATAATTTTTGCTCTAATTAATGTATGGTCATATAATTATAACTAGGTCGAATAATTGAGCAGAGTAAATAATTTTATTGAGACTGAATAATTTGTAATTAATTGAACTCAGGGAGAAATTATACTAATGGGAGCAAAGATTTGGTGTGAGGTTGTGTGGATGGGCGACATTTGCACAAGTCACTATGCACGGGGATGATGAGTGGGGTGACGCGGAGCCAGCATGTTGCAAACGAAGCTGAGGAGCAGCTAGCGGAGTCGACGAGTAGGAGAAACTGAGAAGTGGGGGACAGATCGAGGGTTGCAGCAGGCCCACGCACAGTTGCATTCTCGTGGATCGCCTAACTCGTGTGCAAGTTGCAATGGGCCAACGCGCGGTTGCGCTCGGCTCATGCTAGGTGCATGCATGGCGCTTGAGCGCGGGTCGGTTGGTCCACACAACTATTTGCGCATGGGTTGCCGGGAAAGCGCTCGGCCCCTTAGGTGTACTCTTGCGTTGTGTTTGGCTCCAAATCTGTCACTATTGAAATCTGTTCACAGACCTTGTTACAGAGCGAGTTGCAAAGGAAGATGATGGTTGAAGTTGGATTTGGAAAGTTTTTTTAATGACTTAAAGATAACTAGGCTAGTTTAATGTTTCTCACTAAAAGCTAACTTATACTCTTTTCTATACTAGAATTTAACAAGTCATTCTCAATTCAACTTTTCTACATCAGTAATTGCCAAATCTATTACAGTGTTAAGCGATCTCTTTATATAGAAATTTTATGATGAAATTTGAAAATACAATGCTAAATGCTAAATCTAAAGTAAATATGAAACTAATTATATTACAGTAAAATCAACTCCTATGAAAAAAGCTCCGAATATAGTGGGTTTTCATATATCTCAAATCTGTTCTGAATCAAATCAACTCTGGAAACAACTAATATAGGAATCTCCAATTAGCTTTAATTAATTAGAATTTAAATGCGCGTGGTATTAGTTTGGTTGTTAGATTTAATATTGATCTGTGTCCCCACTACCTTTGATCCCTATAAATTTGAAGTGCTAGAGATAACATGTCTAATGTTAAAATCTATTTCAAATTTGTCTCAAAGTTTTTATTGTTAAGTCGTATTAGTCTGGAGCACTAGTTGAACATTCATCTCTAAGTACATAGTGGTATCTCGAAATGTACCCATGTTATCTTGAAAAAAAGCTTAGTTGCTTTTTCATGGGTAGTCGTTTTGATAAGGTATGAGTATGGCTATTTTCAAAAATCTGTCAACTACCCCATATAGGTAGTTATATTAGCTCCTTGTTTGCAGTTGATCTCCTAAGAAATTCATGGATATGCTAACCCATGGTTTGCTTCGTAGCGACAATGCCATGCAAAGCTCTTCCTTCCAGTTGGTTGGCTTCATTGTGCTACACAAGATATGTCTTCAAACAATTCTCTTCATGTCAGCAATTGTTGAACTTATGTTGACTTTGATGATAACAAATATATTAATAATACTTTACCCAACTTTCTGCATTAGTGTATTTTGTATCTAAACTCTTCAAAATCGAAGAAGGTTGCCAATCGAGATAGACTTGGCTCAAAATTGAAGAAATTAAATTAAAATTCAAGATAAAATGAAGTTGATGAATATCTTTATGAAAAACGTTTTTCATGTTCAAGATTCAACTTCAAAATGCATTTGCTCTTAAAATATTAGACCATATAAGTACAAGCAACTTTCAACTCATACATCAGAAGAAATGTAAAATGAATAAAGTAATTGAATTATGATTCACATTTTTTAGACAAATTGCTGATTATTGGAAGGATTCATTTTTAGTCGAATTGACAATTTTTAGACAAATTCATTTTGCTCAAGAAATACATTTGATGACGTGTCAAGTTAATTACATAGAAAGAACACACAAAAATATCCAGTGATTGGATTCTCTGTCCCTGGAGTATATATTACTTAGTTTTTCTTTTTTTTATATCACAATACACAATCAAGGTAGTTTGTCCTGAAACACTTAGTAAAAATATTAGAAAAAACTCGCTCTGATACCAATTGTTGGCTTAAAGGCTTCCCAAGAGGGAAGCAAATTTAGATTAATAAAAATTACTTTAATTTTAATAAGATAAATACTATTTATAAATTACGACTTTAAAGGTAATTAACTTATACAAGTTTAAGTATAGAAAGGCTTATTGTAAGGTTCAACAGAGAGAGAAATAAAAAAATAAAATTGGAGCACATGGTCAGTTTCAACAAGTGGGCAACAGAGACGAATTCTAGCACGGTGAATGAGTAACAATAAGAACTACAAATGTGTTTTGGCTTTTAACTTCAGTTTTTGTTAGAAATAACATGCATTCATCTGAAAATCGAGATTACCTAGATTTTATATGCTCACTCCAAAGTCCTATGGCTTTCCCTTCAATGGTGTTTACATGGCATCTTTTGATTTCCTTAATGTTGGTAGCTTTGGAAATTATTTCCAATTATTCATCTCCCACTGCAATAAGTTTAGTATGGTTCTTAGTAAGGTTTCTACTTTTTGCTCATGAATCACTTCTTCATTGTCCCTGCAGTTGCTGATGACTGGAATAGCTGTTCTAAACGTTGATGACCTTGGTAGGCGACCATTGTTGATTGGTGGTGTAGGAGGAATCGTATGCATCTATCACTTAATGTTTCACTAGGATTTTCATTTTTGTGCCTTTCTGATTCTGCAGGAAACATTGCTTAATTTGATTTTTTTTTTGTAGTCTAATTGTGTCAGTTGTTATATCTGTGAAATGTATATGTGAGTATTCTTTATTTTTTTAAATAATAGAAATCAGAAATTAATGGTGATTTTATGTCATTTTGTTGTAGGTACTTTCCCTGTTCCTTCTCGCTTCATACTACAAATTTTTAGGAGGTTTTTCCTTGCTTGCTGTTGGAGCTTTGCTTTTATATGTTGGATCTTATCAGGTGACTTTCTGTTTGGCCACTAAGATTCTGTAATTTCTGACAAATTATTTAAGTAGCATTCTCTTACCATCTTTCAGATTGGAATAGCTGACAAGCTACCTTGTTTTGCTTGTCAACAAAATATTTTTTCAATAGCACAAAATCTATGAATCATTATTTTTTAGATGAAATTTGCACGTGTATTAAATTTTTTATTGATACAATGCTTGTTACCTGATCTGTTAAGATAATGTCCATTAAAATTTTGTATAGTTTAAGATTTGTCAGTTACTATGAGCAGTCTGTGGACGAATTCTGAGACTTATTGAGTATGGGTAACCACAAGGCTCTCCGTGTCCTCAGTGAGGAGCTACCAGGGTTTCTCAGTCCCTTCTAATAGTTGTCTAAAAGAGAAAGCAATGAAGGGAATGTGAAAAAAAAAATCGTGGCTAATTGAGGCATTTACATGTCTAGCATTATATTTCAAGCTTTATAATCTCCATTTTTCTTCTATTGTTCTTTAAACTCTGAACCAATTTGTTGATATCAGCATCATATTAAACTGCAATACGCACATAATATTTTGTTCACTAAATTTCCAGAATGAAATGCACGGAATCTTATTCCTTCGTCAATTTTCTGTAGTTTATTGCAGTGATTTTCTAAGCACACAATCTGAAGTTCTGAATTGGTTATTACTGCTGCCAATTTTGTTTTTAATCTCTATTAAATGCCTTGCAACTAATAATTTATATGGTTATCAGGTATCCTTTGGTCCAATAAGTTGGTTGATGGTGTCAGAGATCTTCCCACTCCGAACAAGAGGGCGTGGAATTAGTCTTGCAGTTCTTGTGAATTTTGGTTCTAATGCTTTAGTAACATTTGCCTTCTCACCACTGAAGGTTGGTTAGATATTTTAACTGTTACAATGATTCAGCATAACTGTGATGAAACGTCTTATTTTTCTTTGATTATTGCCTAGCTGCTATCTCAAAAGTAGGCTTCTTGATAACTTTCAAAAAAAAAAAAATGTAGGTTTCTTGATTGTAAGATATGGCTTCCGTATGTACAGAGCAACTTATGTTGCATTGACTCTAGTGATATGGAAACCTTCCAGTCACAATCCATCATCAATTGTATCCGTAAATTCTGCTGATTTAATTATTAAATCATACATTCGCAAAGGCTACTAAGTGAATTTTTGAGGCAAAATAATTACAGTAATTGCATGAAATAAAATTAAGATTTGCGTTACTTAAAAATGGCAATATCCCTTTGTTGCTTTTGTTTACAGACTTGCATCTCCTATCATGATGTATCTGTGGAATCTTATGCTATTGTAAAAGTCAATTATCTAAATCTTTTGCATCTTCAATTTCACCTTTTAGTTAAGCTGTAACTCTTTGTTGCTGAAGAACCATTAAAAAAAAAAACTTGCTGAAATTTCTAAGTTAGTTTAAATTATCAAATAAGGAACTCAGATTGTGTACGTACTGATGATTAAAACAAATTACCAAACGTAAAAGGATATAAAAATAGATGTCACTTGGATTTTACCATGGCTTCAAGAAAGGATGAAGTAATATTACCCTGAGATCTAGGTTACTGTTTACACATGGATTCTCTACTCCATCCTAGCCATCTACGTGGTGCTTGGGTTAGCCTAGAGAGTTCTCCTCTTAGGCTGGCTCGAGCCCATGAACCAATCACCGACATCTATTTGCTCGAGACCTAGGGTTAAGTTACTAATATGGCATATATCTTTCGTTTTTCCTGAATTTTAAGTGATATGCCTCCTCTTTAAACTAGCAGTAGCTTTATGGGATAAGGGGAAAAAGGATAGAGGAGATCTCCTCAATTCTTTTCTCTCCCCTTCCATTAAAGCTTATAGCTACGGTGATAAAGGAGGGTTTTTTCTCCCCTACATCTGGCTGAAGACTGACTCCTCCCTGTCTCTAGGCACTTTTAAAGCATGACTCATTAATTAAATTCATTTAGTTTGTTGCGCCTCGAGAGGATGGAAATGTCGACAAGCTTATATGTTGCTTTTAAAGAATCTTCTCGGGACATAGATTTCGCGCTAGAGGTGATGACTCTAGGACTTCAGAGTTTTTGGGGATCTTACAATTTCCTACAGAAGTAAGCTTCTGTAGTTAATTATCCATTCTCGATTAAAGGAATAGAACTTTTGATTGATGGGAAAAATTCCTTCATTACATTGATGACTCAAATTTAGGAGTCAAGATGATTGCATTTGTGATGGTTGTCATTTAAGCAAAACCAACTGATATTAGTTTTTCTTACTGGAATTTATCCAGCTGAGATTTACCCTTTTGCGATCTTTTTATCATTTCCTGACTCAGCATATTGAGCTTGCGAGATTGCATTTTAAGGGCATGGCAGCCTGCTATTAAGGGATAGGCATTACAAGCTTTTTTGGGGAAACTTAGAGTCTTTGGCTCTAATTTGACAACATGTTTGCATTTGCTCTTATCGAGGCATCACTTTATCCAGGCCACAATTAGCATCTTCATTCAGCTGAGTGTCTGCTCGAAGGGGAGATGTGCTTCAGAAACTTCAATGCAGGAGTCTTTGAAAGTGACTTTCAGAAACGACTCTTAGTATTTAAAGAGATTGCTTCAAAGACGATCTTTGATGTATGAGATTTATTGAATAGTTGTGGACGGCGTATCAGGATATTGCTTCAAAAGCAACCTTCGATGCATGAAGGGATGGCTTCAAAAGATCAGGCATGATGTATGATGAGATTGCTTTGAAGACAATCTTCGATGCATGGAGAGATTGCTTCGAAATATAATGCGCGATGTATGAAGAGATGACCCCCTGTAAGGTCGTACTCAATGAAGTGTAGCAAATAGTCGTGCCTGATATTTGAATACAATTGAGGACGTGCACAATGTTTGAGTTCGGTCTTTGAGATTACACATGAAGTGTTGATCGAAGGGTTGTGCACGATGTTTTAGAGTTCGTGCACTTTGTTTGAATATGATCTTTGAAGTGCAGTTATAGATGGTAGTGCACGATGTTTGAGAGGACGTGCACGATATTTGAATATGATCCTTGTGGTGCGCAGTTATGGATGGTCGTGCACAATGTTTTATGTGGAGCATGTACGATGAATGAATGTGACCTGGTCATACACGGAGAAGAGCTACAAAGGGTTCGTGTACAATGTTTGAGGGGAGCTGCATGATGTCTGTAGTTCGAAGGAATTGGTTCGAAACTTTGGTTCAAAAAGGTTCTTCAAAAGATTGTTTCATCTCCCTTAGAGCTTTATGGGAGGATAGGCTCGAAAGCCTCGGGTCGAAAGGTTCTTTCGAAAAGACAGTTTTATCTCCCTTAGATAAAGCTTCATGGGAGAATAGGTTCGAAAGCCTTGGTTCGAAAAGGTCTTTTGAAAAGATAGTTCAATCTCCCTTAGAGTTTCATGGGAGGATAGGCTCGAACGCTCTAGTTCGAATGAAAGTGCAAAGTCTATACCTCAACAGTCTTAGCCTTTAGGAATTTTAGATCTTTGGCCTTGTTTGAAAAGGATTGAAGGCCAGATGTCAGGAGTTGCTGACCCAAAAATCATATTTGATTTTATTTTTTTTGAGGAGTTGACTGTTGTCTGTGCAAAATAAGGAGTTAGTGCTGATATGCATGCTGTCCAGATGCATCGAAAGAGCATCGAAAGAGCATCGAAAGAGTCAACAGAGTTCATCATTATTTTTCCTCTCTTTTAAATTGTGTTTACTCTGTAAGTCTGGAATTCTTTAGCAATCCACTAGGGATTTCTTGTTGATTTTGGGAAGTCTTGTTATATTGGCTAGGGAACAACATCTTGTCATTTTTAGAGCCTTATGTTGTTCTGGCCTTTAAGTGAGGCTTTATAACTTATATTTTTTTGTTCAGTTCTATGACATCTCAAGGATCCCAAGATCTAGTTGGATCATTCTTAGAGGACAGTCATGGCCAGACTGAGTTCTTAAGCTCTGTTTAGTTGGAGGCCATTTTGGTCCAAACCATGGCCAAAATAACCTCCAATTATTTTATTAAATTTTTTTTTTTTTTTATCATCAATACATAAACTTTAATGTAAAAAATTTACTTTATATCATATTTTACACAATTTTTAACGCATTATACTTAATTTTTTATTATTGTTTTAATAAAATGATTGGAGGCCATTTTAGCCATGGCCTGACCTCCAATTAAACAAGGCCTTAAAGTTCGCTAAAGAGGGTAGAAGAGTTTAGATCCCAACAGCAGAAGGAGAAACTCATCAGTCTTCACTTCCTTCACTTGTTGTTCTTCTCTCTGCACTTCAACACTTCATGATTTCAGTCTTCTAGCTTTTCAGCTATCGCAATTGCAGCAGCCTTGGAAATCCAGCCTTTTTACAGTGGATTGGGGGGTATTTATAGGCGATGCTACTAGCCATCATGTTCAATCTTTGACCAGAGTTGACTGGCTCTATCGAAATCAAGCTTTCGAAGGTTTACTGTTGAATCTTTGAATCTTCGAATCTTCAAAATTAAGGTTCGAAATATCATCTTCGATAGAAGGCTCAGTTTCGCAGATGCTCCTTTGACTGGTTCGAATCTTCGAAGGAACTGGATCTTTGCTGTTCTTTAGCACTTTTCCCCCTGATCCATTTGGGCAGCCTCTTCGAAAGCCTGCTCCTTCGAAATCAATGAGAGGTTCGAAAATATCGAACCCTTTAGAACAACCACTTGAGACATTGCTATTATTTACTTTTGAAAAAATTTTAAGTGCAAACAAATTGCCCCCCAACGAACGGGTAAGTGGGATTTGTTCGTTGGCCATCTATTCATGGTTGGACTTTTCTTCATGTGTAAGGGGCTTATGTCCATTCGAATGAAGTCCCTCGATATTTTGATCACCACTTCATCACTATCTCTTGCAAAGAGATAGAATAAGATTATTTTCTTTGCTCCCCATGCATGCCATGATCGTTTTTAGATAAAATTTTACTTGGGATTTCAAGGCATTAATCCTTCTTTTGCTGGCAAGGAGTTAACTGATTATTAGAGTAGAGTTAAAGAGCTATTTTTTCTTTTCTAGCCTTCTGCATCTGCTCTAAAGGAGGTTTTTATCATCCTTCATCCTGTCTTGCTTTTCTACAGGCATGGTTCTCAAATTACTTTAGAAATGTATCATCCAATTCGTACCGACAGGCAATTTGGATTCTTTCAAGTATGTCCCAAGAATGGGCTTCCTTTGATCCCTAAGGTGAGGAGTCCTTTCGAATTTTCCTCTTTACCTTTGCTTGGCCAGCTGGAGATAATTAGTAGTCTTTGGGCGACAATGTTTACTTTTGGCACCAATTTTAGTTTTCGAATTATGCCTTTAAATGAACAGAGTTTTATATAGGAGGCTCAGATGGTTTTGAAGTACTTTTGATGGCATCTTCGAACATAGGGGTAATATATACTCCAGCAAGGTCAAGAATTTGAGATTTTCGAAGATCCCTTTTTTGAAGCACCACAGTAAGCCTGGTCTTCTTGGCCCTCTTTGCAGAGAGGTGGTTTACTTAACACATTTCATTTTTCCCTTTGCTTTTGATTTTTTTTTTTTATATCTGATTCTACATGTTTTTTTGAACAGAACCTTCTCCATGGGGTGAGCCACATAGAGCTCCAGGACTTCTTCGAATGGGCAGCCCATATATCCCAGTTCTTATAGCTGTTTCATATGCTTCCAGAGGTGATTTGTTTGGCTGCATTTTTTCATTTCTATATTTTTTTTCAAACATGGCCTGATTGCATTTATTATTATTTCTTTCGTAATTTGAACCTTCTCCTGTCACATCTATGGGCAGTCTTTGCTGCAGAGGATATGGTGTCAGAGAAAAAAGATTTTGCTATCAATTCTCTTTCTCTACCTTTCCTTCCTTTTATAATTTTTCCCATGGGATGGTGTTCTCCATCTTATATCTTTGTCATCTTTCCATTTTGTACCATTGTTGACTTCGAAGTGAGCTGGTTAGAGCATGGCTGCAGGGTCTTCACTTTTGTCTTTGTTGATAGGGATTATTTGATGAGTGTTTGGAGGATGAAGTTTCATTTCCATGGCCTTAAGAAGAACGAAGTTTTATTTCCACTCCAAGTTGAGAGGGGTTCTTAATTTTCTTCTATCTTTGGCCTTCTTTTCTTTCTTCCTCTTTTCTTTTCTTTAATGGGAGGGAGGGGCTCACTTAGAATGGATTAGTAAGGAAGCTCTCTTGAAGATGGCATCTGCTTAGTATATCTCTGAAACTATAGTTACTTACAGGGATCCTATGTTCAACACAACTGATAAGGAAACCCTGGAGTTCTTTGTCACCAGAGAAGAGGGACCTAAGCCTGAATCAAATTCGGAACCTGAACCAGATGTGGAGCCAAAGTCAAGAGAAGTTACTGAAGAGGCTTCATAAGCATTCTTTCTTTTTCCTTTCCACTGTCTCTTTTCTTCTCTTTTTTATTGAGTATTTTGTACTCAAATATTGACATCGTGGAAATGAATGTAAGATTTTGTTATTTTCAATACTTGATTAGTTGCTGTAGCCCTCTAAAATGTTTTTATGCACTTAGTTTTTTGATCTTTGTTGAATCTGATCGAAATTGAGCTATTTCGAACCCTAATACTTTTGTCGAAGGCTCGCTTTTTGATGCTGATATCTTTATCGAAAGTAGGTTTCTTCGAAGACAGATCCTGCCCTCCTTTTATTTTTTTTGTTTTGTAACTCAGGCCTTTCTTCTTGGCTTGTTTGAGATACAAAAGTTTTGCTTTCTCAAGTCTACCTTCTTCATATATTTTGCAGACTGAGTGGTTGTGATCTTGATTTCATAGGTCTGTTTGACTTCCTGTAGCTCAAGCCTCATATTTTGGCTTATTTGAGATACATAAATTTATTTTCTTAAATCTACCTTTCATATATTTTGTAGACTAAGTAATTGTGACTTTGATTTCGTAGCTCTATTTGGCTTCCTGTAGCTCAGGCCTTTTATCTTGACTTGTTTGAGATACAAAAATTGGTTTCCTCAGGTCTACTTCCATATGATCTTGTAGACCGAGTGACTTATGACATTGACTTTGTAAGTCTATTTGGTTTTCTGTAACTCAGGTTTTTTATCTCGGCTTGTTTGAGATACAAAAATTTTGTAGCAGGCAAACACATTTATTGCCTTGCCATATCTTTGGTATGCCAATGCTGGCTCTGACAATTGACATATTGATATGTTGCAAGTATTTGAGGGAGGATGCACCATCAAAGTACAGTTCTCATGCAAATGTTTTGTCTTCTTTAGTAACTTCGAGAATTCATTCGTCAGGCAGTTCATCATTTAGAGGTGAATCTTTTGGGAGAGCTTGTGCTGCCAAGAATTCTACAAGTTCCTGCCTTTTACAGCTTTTTGAGACACAAAAGAAATATTATATTATTGTAATAACACTGCCCATCGCGCTAACCTCTCTATTAGCATTGGCTGAGCCATTAAAAATTTCAGCGGGTCAATTCTTGATATCAATGTGACCTTACGAGCCAACAAATAATATCGGAGCTTCGGCAAATATTAATGCCAAGCAATATTTCTTGATTGGAGAATATATGGTTTCCGTCCCAATCATACATCGGATGAGATAATATAAAGCCGTTTCTTTACTTTCCTCATTGTGTTGGGCTAAGAGTGCCCCTAGAAATTCATTGAGGGCTGCTGTATATAGAATCAACGGTCTCTCTGGTGTAGGAGCGGCTAGGACTAGAGAACTCATCAAATATTATTTAAAACTATCAAAGGCCTTTTGACATTCATTATCTCATATCACTTGATTTAGTTTTAGGGATAGAGTAGCTTATTTTTAAATCCATGTTTAGTCATTGTAATTTAGGCCTTGATTAGTTAATTCTTTTTAGCTTGGTACAATTGTGATTATGATGATGGAATCTTTATCCTACTGAAAGGAAGATGATGCAAAACATGTATGCTTTGATACCAATTAGATGAAGAACACGTAAGGAAAAGAGACAACTAGAAGAAAGGGATGAATCAAAGAAAAACTTGGATAAAACTAGCAAGTAATTTTATTTATTCATGAAATCATTCTTACTACAAATATTTGAGAAATTGTAGCCTCTAACTAACGAACGCAATTAAAATCTGATAAAAATAAAGTTTCACAAGGCAAAGGGATAATTACTAATAATATGAAATATAATAATTAATCTATTTAAAGTTTTGAATAATTAAGTTCAATAATGATAAATATAAGTGTTTGAAATTTAAACACATTATCATCCTCCTTTAATAATTGAATAATCAAATTCAAATATTGGATTATCAAAATCTGCCTCCTACTTTGGATTATCTTGATTTACATCACAAGGCATGGGATCTTGGATGAGAATTCCTCAACTTTGGCTATCAAAATTAAAAACAACTCCAGGCATCGTTGGTGGGGACCCAGATCAACATCGAATTGGATGGCCAGGATGACGTCATGTGCTGAATCAAAATTCAAATTCAAATTAATTAGAGCTATTAGAGATTTCCATATTAGCTTTATTTAAATTTGATTTGATTTGATTCAGAGCATATCCGGAAGATTTGAAGACTCACCACATTTGGAGCTGATTTTATTGTAATAAAATTAGTTCCATGTTTGCTTTTATTTATTTGATATTTTATTTTCTGCATTTAATATTGTATTTTCAAATTTTCACATGAGATCTCTCTATGTAAAGGGGTCGCCTTGCATTGTAAAAAAATAGAGTATTTTGATGAATGAAATTGTGTTTGAGTTTTCTCAGAGCCTAGATCCGGG
>JAEMOT010003315.1:305444-317867 GCA_019297695.1 Apostasia ramifera | reverse complement strand
AACAACAATATGATTCAAATTAATTTACAGGCAATATAAAGTAGTAACAGTGGTAATGAAGAGATTAAAAATTAAACCAAGCACCACATACATAATAATATGTTTATAATTCTCAAGCACCAACACAATTGATCCCCATATCTGTTTCATTAGTGGGTGGTTGTTGGAGCAAGTTAAAACCAAGCACCACATACATATTTTTCGATTTGTTGACAGATTCAATAACTAAATTGATTAATCAAACCTTTATTGGAATATTCGTAGCATATTCAATAGAATATAATGTGATACATAAAGTTCCTTCATATTATATATGTAAAGAGCATGTTCACATAATATGTTATAGTATCCATCTTTTTGTTATTGATGTAATTTATTGCTAAAGAATGGAATGATATTTTGGGATCCAGAAAAAATGTGTAAGCTGAGTGTGATAATGCTATATGACAATGCCAAGTTTTGAAAAAAAATGGGTTAGCTGAAGTGATATAAATAACATCATTTTTTGAAGTCCTACTATAACAAGAAAATAAAAGATTTCACCATGCCTAAAAATCAAACTTACCCCGATTTTCCAGGTACAAAAGCTTCATGTGAAGCTCATCTGCCAATAATGGTGATGTAACAGCATCATCCTCAGTCAAAGGGTTCCTTCTCAATTCCCTCTCTAGAATGTCAATGCATAGCTTGTCCTTATTTGACTCCTGACCTTGCTCTGTTTTCTCATAATAGTCTTTTGCAGTTGTCTGACTTCTACAAATACTAACAGCGCTCTGCCCATGTCCTGTAGTTTCTGAAACTGATGCACCTTTAGTTAGAAGTGATACGATTACTGTAGGTTCTCGACGCATAGCAGCTACGTGAAGTGGCGTATATCCACGGTCATTCTTGAGATTAACATTGGCCAATCCTAGCTCCAATACTTCAGCCACCACTTTCGAATCACAATAGGCCACAGCGTAATGAAGAGCATAAGCATCATCTAGAGTGACACCAGACTCTGATAGGAGCAACTTTACAAGCTCGACATCATCTGAATCCAGAGCCCTGTGGATCCTTTTAATCCCTCTCTCAAGAATTGGGTCCATCATCGAATCATTTACTTTACAAGGTTGGAAATTTCGACTTATCGATTTAATTTCATCGATGACTTTGGGTGGGATCTCCTTCTCAAGAGCAATGCTGTCAAGATCCGACCTTGCTACTCTCTGAATGCAGTGACTTTGTAGTTGACAAAGATCCAAGTGAAAAGCAACAACAACTATTGGAATCACATCTTCCACCAGTGCTTTTTCGACAAAGTTGAGAAGTCGACGCTGGGAACAAAAGCAAATTTCAAAGGAAGGTCATAATTACAAAAGCTTACAAACTTCAAAGGTAGGGGCATGATTTCTATTCTGGAACTTTTTTCTGTTTTGGGCTTTTCTCGTTCTTGTCGTGGTGTGCTTTGGGCCTTTATTCCATGGAAGGTGTTTGTTATTGTTATTGGGCTGCAGTTTGTGGGCCTTTCATCTCATTATGCGGTGGGCTAAGGCAATTTGATTGGACCTGTAGATGGTCTCAGTATCTGGTGGGCTACAATGGCCACTTATTGAAGGAATTTTCTTGGGCCTCTCTTGGGCCTCTCTTGGGCATTTCTTTATTAAGTAATGGGCTTTTTTCAAGCTTTATTCTTGGTTGGGCTTTTATGGCTTTTATGGCTTTTATGCAGAATCTATATATGATGGCCTTTGGGCCTAATTTTACTCACTATAGTGCATGTGCCAAGTTTTGCTTTATATTCTTTTTTTGGGCTTTGGCCCATCTCATGTAAAACCCATAAGAGTCTTATAGGCCTACCTAGCTATCTTGCTCTCAATTGTTATTTGCTGGTGAGAGCCAGATGAATTGATCCCTCCCCTCGTGTAGGGATTATTTTTAAAAAAAGAAAAGTATATACTATTTAGGCTATTGAAAGGATTTTAGGGATGCTTTGGATCATCTTCATGTCTCATTCTAATGAAGGAAGAATAGCAAAGAATGACTTATATGCTGTCATGAATTACATGGATATAATAACGTTATAGGTAAGATATATCCAAGTTCCTTAGGTTGGGGTAAGATATATCCAACATTCAAATATGATTGCCAATTGCAGTATGTGAACTACAAGAGGACCTAGTTAGTTTGCACTTTTAAATTAGGCCACAAATCCCAAATAAAGGAACCTTGAAGTTGACATGATTTGTTGTTTGACTTTTAAAAAATATGTAGAACTTATTGGTTCTCTCTTGTGACTAATGTTAATTAAGTGTTTTGATGTTTGACAACAAGTTTAAATTTTTAGCCGGTAACTAATAATATCAAGTTTAATATTGTGCGTTTAAATGTAGAGGAATGACATGAGATCTATTGACATAATTTTAAAAGAAATGATAGAGGATGGAGAGGAACATCATCTCCACCATGTACAAGTGATGAAAAGAAACATATTTAGGTATTTTTCGGGTAGAATAGTTATCTGGTTGATTCTGAATGATTTAGGTTTGGAATGAATGAAAAGCATTAATAATAAGTTAAAATGAATATAAGCTTACCAATCTCACTCTTGGTGGGCTTGAGGGGTGCCAAGATCATAAGATTGTCATTTAATAGTGTTGAGTTGACTTAGCCTCTGGCTTAATAGACCCAAGCATCCACAGTGACCTGGCACAGTTCAAGGCTTGAGTAGGCTTCGAAATAATTAGATCGAAGTAGTATCATAAGACGACTTAATATAGAGAATATGGATTATTGGCTGAGTGGAACTGAATCAACCTAGAATGTAGTTGAGTCAACTTGTGGCCGTTGGGTTTATTTTAGCTAGGTTTTCAACTTAAGCCAACTAATACTTCTGCAAATTCAACTTAAGTCTATTTTCAGTAAGATAAACTAGCTGTTTCAGTTTCCCGTTTAAGCTTGTCGTAGTCCATTTTAGGTTAGATTCTTAAGGCATTCTAGATACCTATGACTCCTCTTGCTGAATTGATTCATGAGGTGAATCACGTGGTTTTTCTACAAACTCAAACTGAGTTTGTGGTGTTTTTTTGAAAGATGAGTTTGTGGTGTCGAAGTTGATAATGATATCAAAGATTAAAGTCCTCTTCACCCTCCTCTTCACACATTCCTCTCACATTCTTTCTGGTTTGAATATGATACTGTATTCCTTTCTCTTTTTTCTTTTCCTTCTCTTAGTAGTGAACAGGGCCTTTAAGTTGGGACGAGGTGAGTGGGATTCCATTATTTTAGAGTGAAAAGTGCTTCTAAGTAATACCATGAATGAGGTGAAGCTTTCCGGCTCATGTATTTTTTGAAATTCATTTCCTTTTTTTTTGAAATTTGTTTATGATCGTATATTTGACATTTGCTCTATAACATTTGTGCCAAGAAGTGATTTGTTAATGAAGAGCTTTATGGATTTCCCCCTAACTAGGGAGTATGGATATGATACAAAGACATGGAGATATAATATGACATAACATACTGATACCGCAACTTCTTAAATTACTGGATACGGACATGACAAAACATGTCAAATAATATAACAAATTTTTATATGATTATATAATTTTACCATATTTTTACTCAATAATATGGAAACACCTAAGAAGCACAGAGGTCTATACAGATCGACATCATTGAAAGAAAGAATTCTCTCTAGCAAGAATTATTGTTTCCTGATGAGAAAGAAAGTCAGCCCTCTAATCAAAGTTAAGAAAGCAATTAGAGGAGCTAGAAAGGCAAGGTATTCGACTTGCAATAAGGCTCGAAGTTTGTCTTTCACTACGACTTATCTGATCTCTATAATTGAGGTGGTGGTGTCACCAACAGCTAGAGGAGAGGAGGGATTAATGAGAAAAATTATGGCATCGGTGGAGCAAAGAACGGAACCACGAGAATTCCAAAAGGTGGCATCACTTGTGCCAATAGTGGAGATGCCACTTGCACTTGTCTTAAAGGGACAATTTAGGAGCCACTTGTGCCTGAGCTGACAGAGGAGAAAGAAGCACCAATTACTCCTCTAGGTTTGGAACGAAGGACATTGCTTGCACTTGGAATGGGAATTCTTGTACTTAGACCTGAGGTAGTGACACCTACTGCACCTGGACCGTAGATGTCAATGGAGCTTGCTATGAAGGAGTGGGAGGCGCTAACTCACTTGTTTTGCAATTGTCAGATGAAGTTGGTGGCAGTTGGTGAGTCCTCTAATGCCTAATTATTACCCTTTCAAGTAGCTAGGAAGTTGTCACGCTTTATTTTTTATCCGTTAGAGAATTGGGCACCAGCTGCATGCTTGTGATGAATAGATGACCGGAAGTCACTATTTAAATTAGTCGGGGGAGTAACTAATTGTAAACAAGGTGGTTTTGACTTTATAGTAGCATTATAAATTTGGTTCACATGTTGGCAGAAAATCATCGAGAGAAGCTGAGGCTAAAAACTCGAAAAGACTTAAACATGTTGACCCTAGAGATTGGGCATGAGAGCTCAAGATTTGGAGGTAAACCTCGGGCTACCACTATTGAAGGGGGATGAGCACTAGCCTTTCACATCAGGCATCAAAGCGGTTCGAAGATCATGACTTGGCTTGGACTGGTTCGGTCGAGGTTTCCATGTTGATGAGCCAAACATGCTTGATCAAGATGTCGTATGAACGGTATAAATCGAGACACCATTTGATCTGTGAACAAAAGATACTATGCTATAGCAACAATATTCTTAATCCCAACAAGGCAAGTCCAGCTACATAGAGTTCTTTTTTTATTCCCTTCATTCAGCTTTATTTAAAATAGTACTCGTTATGGGTGCTGGGGATTCGAAAAGAATGGAACAAAAAATTTATAAATGAAAATGTTTGATTGCAAAACATAAATAAAATCCCAAAACAAAACATGAATGTAATTCATGAAATTCTAGAATTTATTATAGTGAATGATTATATCTACCCTCTATCAAAAAAATGAATAATCATCATATGTATCTCTTATGAATTGCAATCGCTCTATACATGTAATATCTCATGATCCAAATATAGAGGTATCATTCACATTAGTTTTAAAAAATTGCATGACTTGAGTGCTTCCTAGGAGGTGTTCTATCTTAGTACTACTACATTTCCAGCACTACGGTATTTTTCATCCCTAGTCTCATGAAATTTTTCTCCGAAAGATATCTACTATTTGGGACCACTTGAGGGAGTAGTTAAAAAAAGCAACAAAGCAAACAGTATTCATTGCACAAAACTCCCAGAAAAGGCCAAACCTGGAATAGAGAAACTAGCTCGGATATCTTGAACACCGACGAAGCGTACATGAGTTGGATGACGAAATTCACAGCCGGACGACAGGCCTCGTGGGCGCACAAGGCTTCCACGCAGGTGGACACCTCCGGCGGTGCCGCTTTCATCTTCCCGGTATACAGATAACTCAAAAGCACCATGAAAGCCTCCTTCCCCACCCTCCCGCTCGGCACGAAATCGTCCAAATTGAACTTGGGCCTCCTTCCCTCCCCCTTCCTCTCCCCCGCAGCTGCCGCGTGGGAGAAGAGATTGTGGAAGAACTCGCTCCTCGCAGCAAGGATGCAGCGGTGGACGCCGACGGCGACGCCGTCCACTAAGATGTCGGCGTCCGTGCAGTCGAAACCGGAGTTGATTAGCAGCCTCTCGAGATTGCAGCTCAACCTGCTCAAGCTTACCACCTCCAGGCTCGATCCCCCCTCGGCCGCCGCCGCCGTCTCTAGCGCGGTGGATCCATTGGACGCATACGAAGAAGAAGATGCGAATCCGAGCGAGGAATTAGATGGCTCCGCAAGATTAGCCATGGATCCAAATACACCTTAGTTCCTCATCTCCACAAGGATTGAAATTAACCAATCCGCCGACAATGGCGTAAAATTAAGGAACCAAATCTGAATCCAGAACCCACCTAATCGAATATCCAGATGTTACGGATCGATCAATGCTGCTGACTCTGTGGATCCTACACACATCTATATATATATACATACTCCGCATCGAAAATCACAAAAAAAAATATATATATATAAAACAAAACAAAACAAAAATTATCAGACGTCAAGGAGAACGCAGGATTGTATCAACGCGAATCTGAGAAGAAAGAATTGATCGAGGAAGAAGCGCTGTTAGCTCCGACTCCACGCAAGAGATGCCGCAGAAATTTAAGTAGCTTTTTTGGTGAAGTTTTGAAGGGAACTCAACTTTCTTTTCTCTCGGTCCTCCGATGCTGAAGACCTTAAAAAAGTCCCCCAAATTGTCCGATGCTGACGCCAGACATGCCGTCACCACGCGGCGGTAAGACGCGCTGACGAGTGCGATGATGTCAGTTGACGCGGATGTCAGTTGGGTTTGTCACCGGCCCATTCCAGTTTTTTTTTTTTTTTTTTTTTTTATTCAATACCTTAAAACAATCAAAAACTTCTAATTATTAGTCATTATAGAATAGAATATGTGGTTGAAAATAATATATATTTAAAAAGTATTTTATGAATTTTTAAATATCTGTATAATAAAAAAATCAAATTAAATAATTATTATATAATATATGAAATAAAATTAATTAATATATTAAAATTTAATATAAATATAAAAAATGATTAATCACAACCAGTCTAATGAATTTGAGTTTATGATCGTCCTAATTAATTAATTTTTAAATAAGAAATATTATACTTAGTTTTTTATAATAATAATGATAAAGAAATATAATGAAATATGCTCTCTTTAATGATTATTATTAAGAAATGCTTTATAGTTTTTTAAATAATTTAAAATTTGAATTTAATTAAAAATTTTAAGTAACAATAACAGAGTATAAATAATATGATAATAATATCGCAAAAAAATTAATAATATTTAAAATTATATGTAAGAGGTACGTAGCATTAATCTTAAATCACTTCATGAATCAAAAGTTTGGCAGGGGGATGGCCGTCGGTGGAAATTAGAGGAAGAGTGACGGGGAGAGGTCAAATTGTCGATCAAAGATCCACGACGTAGAAGTAGCGCGCGCACTGAAGAGTTTTGAACGATCAAGGAGTTCGGCGGAGGGAGATCGGCGAACGAATCGCTCTGGTGATTGATTCTCCCGTGCTGATGAGACCGTGAGGAGGAGTTTATGGCTGCCGACGATGAATGAGATCTCTCGAACGGCGGATTGGCCGGTAGCCGGAGGAGGTTGCTGTTACGCCTTGAATTCGTTGAATGATCTTCCGCTGAGTTCTCCAACTGGGGCGTGTTCCTCCGCTCGCCGGAGTTGGCTCTGCGTTCTGGGGTGATGGCCGGTTAATAGAATCCCCGACGATCGATGATGCAATCCCTGTCAGAAAAGACAGAGCAGGGCAAAAGCAAAAACAGAGAAGGAAGAAGAAGAAGGAAGACAAGAGAAAAGCTTATTCATTATTCCACACCCTTCATTGTGCGTACACTTCGCAATTTATACCGGGCATACAAGTTCAGCCGGTTCAGCCGGTTCAGCCGGTTCAGCTTACAATAGAAGAATAAGGAATAAAAAAAAATATTAACTACTTATTTTTTTTTAGCTCTGTAACAGTTGCCTTCTTGATCTATCTGCATCTTTGATTCTCTCTCTCTCTCGGATCTCTCTCCTTCCTCAATATTTCAACTGGATCTCTCTTTTCATAGGTGAAGAAGAACTGGTTCTAGTGGTTTGGCGCGGCGGAGACCTAAGTTCCAGGGGGTGCTCTTCAGCAATCGGAAGGAAAAGACGGAAATTTGCACAATGAAGGTCCTAGTTTGTGTTTTCCTTCATATTAGTCCTTTTGGACTATTTTGTTAATATGCATCTCCTTTTTGATTGGGCAATTTAAAATATTAAATTGAACTCAATTAACATGTTTGCCAATATAGGAATTAAATTTTTATCAATTTTGAAAATCTAATATGATCTAATTGTTTCAACTCACCTCCATGGATCACTAAAAAAGTTATTGGATAATTTAGTGGTCAAAGGAATTTGAAATTTAAAGATCTTTTAGAGCTTTCGAGAGCATATTTAGATGATTCTAGCCTTCATATAACTTCATTTCGGCAGTCAGTTAGATGCATAACTGACTGAAATTTTACGACTCAAATAATTTTCCATCTCAATGATTCTTTGACATTTTGGAACCAAATTGAGAATCAAATTCACTAAAATAATTATTTTTTTTAATCTCATTCTAAAAGTGGTTATTAATTTACGTTGGCCATATTTAGAATTGAACTCGAGACAATAACAATCAATATATATATATATATATGTATATATATGATATCATCTCATTCGCTCATGATAGTGCTAAACATGGAGATATTGAATTAGAGTTGAATATTGAAAATCAGTTTATGGACATATATATTCACAAAACTTTTATTCGAGCATAGTTCAGAAAATTAGAAAAGAAGTCTTATCCAAAATTTTCTACTAAAAAGATTGATGCATGCCAATTAGAATCACGAATTTTGATGGTAAGAAAAATAGTATTGTAATTGTTATGCAAATATTATTTTACTTGGACTTCTTTTCTTGTACACAAATACAGCTTAAAATTTCTTATGGTATTTCAAATGAAAAAATTTAATTAGCTAATCTCTAGGAGAAGGAATCATGGAGGTGAATTTTAGAACCAAATATTTAACCAATTTTGTTAAAAATAATTCTTTTATATAAATTATTTGGTAAAAGGATAATAATGGCATGTTATGTCATAAATCCTGTGAATGTCATCCATCCTATGAATCAAGGAAGAGTTGAATGCTAATTATGGCATACCTTAGATCCATTTAATTGGGAGGAATTTTAGTAATAATTAAAATTTTCTACAACTAAAACTTTTATTTTTTAAAAAATAAAAATAATATTTTGCATCTTATCATATATATAAATTTCAACGTTAAGAAATCACTTTATTTCATATTATACATATTTTTTAAAAGAAAATACTAAGAATGCATATAGGGTATATAACAAAAAGATTATGCTTATAAAAGAGCACATTCGTGATGATTTTAATGAAACTAAACGACGTGTTGTAAGAACTGATAATTTAATTCTTGTCAAAATAGAATTAGAAAAGCTTATGTTGGAGGACGGAATTAAAAAAAAAAAAAGGAACATCAACGAAATGACATTCTACAAGTCACATATGTTGGGGATGGTGACTATATTCTTTCAATGATTTGTGGTATATTGAATGACATCCTTAAAAAAAAAGAAAAACAAAAGACTTTGGTGATCCAACAGAGAGTTAGGATTGAATGATGAGTAAAATTATTCTGCTTCCCATCCTAATCCCACCTTAAACACTTTGAAAAAGTTGAAAGATCAGCTCTAGATCCTTGCTGTGTATGTAGACTTCAACGGTTTGTTGGGAATGAAATTCGAGTGCTTTTACCTGGATCTTCAAATTGTTTCATAACTATGAGCAAATGTGTATTTTCAAATAACATAGAAACTGTCACACTCTCATTTTTGAGGACTATCTATCCATAAAATAAGGGGTGACTAACAGTCAGAATTATATAACAGATTATAAGAAAAAGGCATCTTTATTCATCTCAAAATAGAGTTACATAAGTTCGAACACTAAACAGGTCACCCAGAGTAACCTTAGGTTAGAAAGCTGAGAGGTAAAGTAAATAAACTGGATAAAGGTAAATATCGGTGGGATCATATAGGATGTAGGGAAATATCTTTCTTGGAATTTTGCAGTCTTCTCCTGGCAATAGATTATATACCTGAAATACAACAGTCAGTCACGAAGACCGAGTAAACGACCTCCACCTTACCAAGGCCATGTGAGGTCTTATAGCTCAATTTAACAACAGATCAGAATATCAGAATATCTTGCAATATCATCTTGTCACCTTACAATATTATCATGTTTCATACTATGCATATATATTTATATGTATAAATCTTCTAATGATGAAGGATCAGAATCCACAGATATATGTCACCAGTGTGACAACAGAAGTAGCAGATACGTCACCAGTGTGACATCAGATTTAACAGGATGCAGGTATGTCCCCCACACGACACCACGCTTCCAGAAGGTGGTTCGTTAACCACCGGGATCCCAGCTCATCGTATCATCATATATCTCATGATACATGGGTCCAGTATAACTCAGTATAATATCTTGGCACAAAACCAAATAGAATATCGGCACAAAGCCATGCAGAATATGCAGAATATGCAGAATATAACTCACAGAATATAATTAATATCATTTTGTATATTGGTTATTTTAATTTAATAATCACGATATCCTAAGTTTAGTGAAAATCACTTACCTGGATTAGAGGCTGTAATAGTTTGCTGGTGGATGACGTGTTCCTAGATTAAGTTCAGTGTGAATAATTACTATTGGACTTAAAAGTTAAAAATATTGACTTAAGTTATTTAGGTTAACTAGGTCAGACAAGTCAAGTGAATCAAAACTAGTTAATATAGGCTAAACTAGTTCAATTGGGTCAGACTAGGTCAACTTGGGTCAAATTGAGTTAGTTCAAGTTCATGGGTCAAATGAGTCAAATGGGTCAAACAAGTTGAATCGGGTCAAACGGGTTGAATTGGGTCAAACAGGTTGAATCGGGTCAAACTGGTTGAATTGGGTCAAATAATTTGACTTTGATCAAATAGGTTGACTCAGGTCAAATTGGTTGACTCAGATGTAACGGGTCGACACGGGTTAGTTATCTTGGGTTAAACGGGTTAACTCGAGATTTAATGGGTCGACACAGATTTATCAGGTTTGATATAGGTTAAGTGAGTCGACATATATTTAAACAGGTTAATCACTAATCAAATTGAGTCGACGCTGGAGGTGAGGCGTACTAAGATGAGCTAAAGACACAGAGGAGAACTAGAGGTTGTGATTCTTTCTGAGGGTTCTGAGGTCTATTTATAGGGAGAGGTGAACTTATTAGGGCGTAACCGTTGGTGGTTGATGAGGTACATTTAATAAGGTGGGACTGTTGGTGGGTGAGAAAGTGAAAGGAAGGCAGATGAGAAATAAATATATATAGATATTTTATTGAAATTGATTGCAAGAAATATTTAGTTAATATAACAATTATTTTGAAGTCCTCATATGACAGATATATTTATATTAAATCAAGAAGAACATATATATATATGAATATTAATAGATATTTTTTAAGCGGATTATTACAGAAATCATTTAGTTCATTATTATCTTAATATTATATCATATAGTTTAGATGTTATATTTTCATTAATAATTTTATAAAAATTTATTTATAAATATGATTAAATTTAATAATTATTTTTTTAAGATAATATTGAACCAAAAACCTTCTTAAATGATTCAAATAAAATAGTAAGAAATTAAGCATGTTTCTAGTAAAAGATATTCGTACTCACGTCAAAGGAATTGACTATATATAAAAAAATATTTTCTCTCATCGAATGTTGTAAAAATTATTTGCCTCTTGCTTTTATTTGTATTTAATGTTGATATTAAGTTTTTTTTTTTAAATAAACATTTAGATAATATTTTATTTTATTAACATGATCTTGGCCTCTAAGTAAAGATTGGTCATCTACTTTATTTTATTTTTTTGAGTAGGGCATGTATTTTGGCATTTAGCTGGATAAATCAAGTCTTATGCCGGGTAAGAATGTCTACTTTGATTTGGGACAGTCTGAGTCAAATTGACTTCAGAATTTATTTCAGATACATCTTAAAACAGGGTACCTCGATTGTAATTTCGCCATTTTTACATCCCTAAAAATATTGGCTTCATCCAGGGTCTCTCGCGTCGCGCCGAACCGGGAACCGGACGAACATTGTCGCCTCCGCTCGATCCAACGCCAGCTCCGCGTGGTCTCGTCGACGAGCCCAAGAACGACTGACTGTCCCGCGCACGTCACCGCACGGCCTTGCCCTGGCCGCATCTCTCTGGGACCGCCGCCACTTCCTCCTCCTCTATAGAAGGGGGTTTGTAGAGGAGGACAGTTGATGATTGCTTGAGATTCCACGATATTGAAGTTGAGAAAAGAGAGGTGTCTTCTTCCACTTCGGCAATTGTAGGCTGGTGGCTCCTGATTTGGCACCGGCACATCAGGGGGCGTGGGCGGTGGCCTGGTGTTCGTATTCTTCGTTGATCGGCGAGGTGGGCGTTCGGATCACTTCTGGGAGCAGTTGCAGAGTGGCTGCGTTCCAGAAGCTTGAGGTTCACTTAGGTTCAGGTTCTTCTTTATTTTCTTGCGTCTTGTTTGTTTCTGCTGTTGCTTCATCTACTTGGGTTTCCTGGTTGTTTAATTTTGTTCCTAGTGATTACCCTTCATTTATGAACCTTGACATAAATCCTTCTTATTGCTGTTATTCGACCTTTTCCAGTTATATATATATATATATATA
>JAEMOT010003315.1:289744-302352 GCA_019297695.1 Apostasia ramifera | reverse complement strand
TTCGCAGATGATATTGTCCTTATTGAGAAAACTAAAGAGGGAGCTAAAGCGAAAATAGAGCTTTGGAGGAATGCTCTAGAATCTAAAGGTTTGCATCTCAGTAGATCAAAAACTGAATATATGGAGTGCACATTTAGTCAAGAAAGAAATACTTATATTGGAGATGTGACAATTGGTGATCAAATTGTCAAGAAGAGTGAGCGCTTTAGATACCTTGGATCAATTATACAAAATGATGGCGAAATAGATAATGACGTTATTAGCAGGATTCAAGCAGGCTGGGTAAAATGGAGAAATGCTTCTGGTGTGTTATGCGATAGAAAAATCTCATCCAAAATTAAGGGTAAATTTTATAAAACTGTAGTAAGACCAGCGATGATATATGGTGCTGAATGCTGGCCTGCAAAGAAGAAACATACAAATAAAATAAATGTTGCAGAAATGAGAATGTTAAGATGGATGTGTGGATATACACGAAAGGATAGAATGAGAAATGAGTATATCCGAAAGAAAGTTGGTGTTGCACCAATTGAGGATAAACTTAGAGAAAGTCGGCTTCGATGGTTTGGACATCTAAATCGTAGGCCAATTGAAGCTCCAGTTAGAAAAATTGAGTTATTAGATTTTGCCCATGTACAAAGAGGAAGAGGGAGACCAAAGAAGACATGGCAAGAAACTATAAGGAGTGATCTTAGTTACTTAAACTTAGATAAGAATTTGGTAACTGATAGAGCGCAATGGAAACAAAGGATTCATGTAGCCGACCCCACCTAGTGGGATTAAGGCTTGGTTGTTGTTGTTGTTGTATAATAAAATGTATAAGTTATTATAATCTACTTTATATTTATGTCTTAAATATGAGGATATGACGTATTACACACATATATAATAATCGTATCTTGACGTATCTGTATCCTACTTTTTTTAAGTTTCGCGTATCAGCTTATCCGTATCGTCGTATCTATATCGTCGTATCCGTATCGTCATATCGTACTCGTGCTTCATAGATGTCTATACATTGAGAATGTTTGGAGCTATTCTCCATGTTGAAAGTACATCAAGTTTATTATGCGAAGTAGATGAAATTTATTAGAATTTGATAAGATTCTTTTTAATTGCCTAAGTTACTGTATTTACCTGGAGCGTTGCATTTTTCTTGACATAACTCCATAAATTTTATGCGATTATGCAAGTTAGTATAATTAAAGAGCCATCTAGCTTAATCTCCTCAATATCATGGCATTGTAACATAGCCTCATGTCAGTAACTTAGAGAATTTTAATTGCTTGAATTATTGCATATTTTGGTCTGTTACTAGGTTTGAAAATTTTGTAGGCATAAATCCCTTATGTTTGTAGCTTGTGTTCACTCACCAAGGTGACCCCTCCCTGCATCAATAGGTTTTTGTTGAATTATATCTTGGTTTATTATTGTGTACTTTCCGAGTCATGTTTAAATTGAAACATGCGCCTTGTGGTTGTATGTGGGATGGAGCAAATTTCTAGTGGATAGCAAATTTATCAATGGTCAGGTTGATACAATATTTTTCATAGAAGTTCAAATTTACATTGATGGCATTGTTTTTGGAGCAACAATCTAATGTAATATTCACCAATAAAAGGATAACAAAAAAGAGCTCCTTAGGAATTGACATAGAAAAACTTAAGCCAATGAGTACTCCAGTGTCATCATCTTATAAAAATAGACATGTACAAAAAATAGGAGTGCAACTTGATTCATTTCGGATCAGTTCTATATAAAACTTGGACGCGAATCGCTTAAGATAGGTTCCACAATTTTTGGATTTAGATTCGAACTAAGTTCCTTTGGATTGGAATTAGAACCAAACCAAACGAATTCAAGTCGGGTTTGGTTTCAGTTGTTGTTTTATAGTAGATTAAGGGGCAATTTTAGACTTTCAAATTTTGTACAAAAGAATTTAAACTCTTTGAACTATAGCCATCATCATGATACAGATCCAATATCTATTGTATTTATTGAAGTGGAAGTGCCTACCTTCATCAGAGGAACCTGAGTTTGTAGAGATGAGCTACAATATATTAATCTAGACTTTTTGAGGAGATATCATAGTGGAGTATGGCCTCACACTACGAGGGTCAAGTTTTGCCACCTTTGGTGGTTTGAGTGACATTTGAATGTGATATATTAAATATGTACCAAAATTGCCTCTAGGAAATCAATTTAAATGGTTAGAGTATATTTAGGGTTAGGTTTGATTTATTGAGCTTGTTCAATCTATTTATTTTAGTTTGAGTTTCGCCTAGTTATGACTAATCGAGCATCATGTTCCATTAAGTCAGCTTGGTTTACTTTGAATTCATTTTTATTTTAATTGGGTTTTCTTATTTTGTCTCACGTTGTTTGTTTATGGTTTTAATATTGAGGACTTTTCTAATTATAGAGTAGAGTCTAAATATTTTGACATTTCATGAATGAAATAAAATTAGCACTTTTGATGCATGGAATTGAATCTCTAAATTTGCATTCTATAATGAGAGGGCTTGGGCCTAGGAACCTGTTTATATCCAAATTATTTTATTTCTTTCAAAGTTGAAACCACCACTTCATATTTTAAATAAGATTATATCAATGTAGTTTAGTCTCAAATCGCATTGGATTTAAGCAAGATAACTCCCCTATGGCTTCACCATGTGTCAGGTTTTTCTCCTCGCTTCCCACAAGAAACTCCAATTCACATGGGTTATGCATAGTTACTGTCTATCATTTCTCATGTGAATTTCATGCTAATTCCTTACGTCTCATGGAAGATAACGATCCCGCTCTCTTAGGGGACGACTCGAATATAGTATGCCTCCTATCCATAGGAATTTGAAACTCATGTGAGACCATATGTAGCATTTTCCATGACATCTTGGAGAACATGACTGGCCCCCCTTCTGTGAACACAAGCATATGGCATCCATTTCAACTCCTTGGTTTAACTAGACGATCCTCTTTCTAGCATGCCTTAATATACACTTACACCGAATCAGGCTTGTTTTCTTTCTTTCAGATTCAAATTCTCCTTTGTTCCTTCTTGTTCGTGGATGCATTCCTCCCTTTGCTGATCGTAGTGGACCGTAATGTCATCAGAGAGCTCATTATTGCTGAAAGCAAATTGTGTGATGACCCAAGATGTTTATGTTTCTTTTGAGTTTTGGACAACTCTAATCTAATTTGTTAATCTTAATTTGCCATTGATCTAATTAGCTTCAGAGATTTTATTGGGAATTTTTGTGTGATTTCAGTTTCTTGTTCATTCTCTGTTTCCCTTTAGTTTTTTTCTTGATATCTCTTGTGATGAAATATTGTGAATAATGTGTTCAACTCTATTTACACCCCTGTCTCACATCTTGATTTTTTTTTTCATGTCCAAACAATTAGTATTTGTTTTATGAAAATATATAATTGTATCATAATATATATATATATATATATATATATATATATATATATAATATGAACTTGCTAAACCAATTGAATTGTTTTTTTTTTTATATTCTTA
Source organism: Apostasia ramifera (assembly GCA_019297695.1). Classification (NCBI taxonomy): domain Eukaryota; kingdom Viridiplantae; phylum Streptophyta; class Magnoliopsida; order Asparagales; family Orchidaceae; genus Apostasia; species Apostasia ramifera. The sequence goes on along the minus strand of JAEMOT010003315.1, from coordinate 298,826 downwards.
ATCTATGAAGCATGGACACTTTCAAGAACTACGCCGTGTCCGTGTCGGACACACGGACCCTCGGGGACACGTGAGGACACGCGAGGACACCGTATCGGACATGCCACGTGGCGTGTCCTAATAAAATAATATTAAAAAACTTTAATGACACTTCTTGGACACTTTGGAACACGTTAGGATACTTCTGAGATACAGGACACTTCTAGGATACATAAGATAGAATTGGTTTTATTTAATATTAATGTTAAATTTATTTATTAATATTATATATTTTTAATAAAATTTATAAATATATCTAGTTTTTTTTATTATCGTTAAATTTTTATTTAATAAAACTAAAAATCTATTTCTTATTATTGTTAAAATTTTACTTAATATAAGTTAAAATTTTACCTAATATAAGTCAAAATTTTAAGTTAACCAAGTTAAATCAAATTTATTCCTTTTGTTGCCCTTAAGCCTTACGAAAATGAATCAATCACAAAAAGTTTAGAACTCTAGCTTCACTTTTATTTTTTTTCATCAACACTGAGAGCTCTTACTTTCTCTTATTGTTGTGCTCACTGTGATTATCCTAATAAGCAAAATTGTATTTTCTCTTATTCAAAGTGAACTCTAAATTTATATTTCAAATATTTTTAATGCGACGGTGCTTGTTCTCGAGTTCTCATCTTAATTTTATGAGACTTCAGTACTACTTACAAGTTTTTTATACTTAAAAATTTAAGTTTGTATTATATTATATATATATATATTTAAGTATAAATTTTTAATTTTATAATTATATTTGGCGTGTCATGCCGTGTCCGTGTCCTATATTTTAGAATATCGTCGTGTCACCGTGTCTTGTCGTGTCCCGTGTCCCCATGTCGTGTTCGTGCTTCATAGTTCTTAATTTATTGTAGACTTGCCTGCAAATGCACCCTTGCAACTGATTTTTAATTCCTACAAGGTTGTTTCTAGTCTAGTTTTAACTTGCATTTTTTTTTATATAAACTTCTTTGAAACTTTCTTTTTGTTGTATATTATATTTGGTTAACAGGTGTTATTTTGATGTCCTCCTTCAGTGTTGAAGGATATCAAGACATCAGGCTCCTGAACTCTTAAGGCTCTTTAAGCATTTGTATTTTGGACAATTATAGCATTATTCTGCAGGCATGTAACTCCGAAAAAAAGAAATGTCAAGGGGCCATTCTCCGTCGAGAAATCAGTCTAGGAGGAGAACCTTGGCAAGGTGCCAAATAAGAGGCAACGCTAAAAATGCAATCATCATTGATGAAGATAAAGACAGTGCTGACGTTGTTTTACTTGAAAATCCAATTATGTCTCATGGGACATGGAGGGATGTACACGGTAGTAACTTTGTTCCGGATGGAGTTATAGATATTGAGGATGAAGAGGAAGAAATTTCATCTGGTAGTAGTAGTACAGCTAAGGAATTTAGCAAAGATTTTAGTGGCGTCCCTGCCTTTGAAGAGTCAGACCATGATGAATGTCTTATCTTTGATGGGAATATAAATGCCTGCGATGACTGTGCTGGTCCTTCTAGAAACCGTTATGGTTTATGCAGTGATTCTGAGAGTAATATGATTGGAAGTGACAGTCTTGAATCTGTCATTGATGAGTGTGATGATTCTGAGGGAAACAACTCTGATTGTGAGATCGAAGATCAGTCAGGGAATATTCGCAAGCAGTGGGAAAAGGCTGCAGCTAGGAAAAAGGAAAGATATCAAGCTTCCTTGGATCAACCAAATGTATCAGGTTCTGCTACATATCCAGAAGGTCCATCATGTGCACCAAACCTAAGTAGTGCTGACCTTGAAAACGATAGAGACAAAATCCCCTTTAATCTTTTCCAAGAAATGCTTTCCAAGTCATGCTCTTGCTGTCCAATCAATGTTAAAGAGTGCCAGTCCTTTGTACCTTCTGCTCATGAACTTCAGGAAGATTTTCTTTTGAAACCTAGAGTCAACAAACCTGTTGGTGAATTAGGCTCCACCATTAACATTCCTTTTGAAGAATCTGGTATGCACCAAGCAGCTCAATCAGATACATGGGAGGAAGTACAGAGAAGTAACTTTGTGCCCGGAGGTGTTATAGATATGGACGATGAGCAAGCAGCTCAATCAGCAGATGATAGTATTTGTTTCCCAGATAAACAGGTACCTGTGAAAGCTTCTTTATTTGATGACAATTGTAGTGGTCCTACCCATTTCTCAGACAAACAGGAAACTTGTACTAAAGCATCGTTTGATAATCAACTGCTGAATGCGAAGGAGGTTCCAACTGGCAATGATATCTGCCAAGACAAAATGGTGCAAGACCTTGGCGAAATTTTTAATAGGAAAGAAAAACAGGACTTAGTTTCTGAACATGTTGCAGTTCAATTTAACGGGATTGACAAGAAAGATAGTGAAGAGTCATCAGCAAGTTGTAATGAACAACAAACAGAAGCAATGTTCAATGGTGAAAGTTCTAATGTTTTCAATAAAAGGGGGAAGAAAATATTCAATGCAGATAAAGAAATAAATGGCATACTTTGTCCAGGCAGTAAACCTGATGGTATACTCCATGGCTTCAATAGTCTAATAGGTGAACGTGAAAGGCACAAGGAAACTGATGAGTATAAGCGAGTTGCAGAGGAGGAATGGGCTTCTAGGCAGCGGCAATTGCAGATTCAGGTTTTCTATATAGTGTTATCTTGTTAATTTATTTGAATAATTTGGGATCATGAACATGCTTTTTGTGCCTTCTTATTGATGTAGAACTGGGATAGTTGAGGGGAGACAGTTAGAAGAAATGAAACAAGTAGAGCATATTTTTATTTAATCATTCAAAGCAACTAATTATAAAGTCATGGCTTATGTAAAGAGTTCTAGCCTAACTTATAAGAGAAAATAATGACCAATGAAGTGAAAAGGACAATTACTAATAATATACGTACCAATTAGTGGGGACACTTATCGTGTTTGTTTATTAGAGATGTGTCAAAGTAGATCCCATGTTCTCTGTCTAGATGAATTGAGTTAGAGTACAGTTGGCCTTGTTGTTTGAGCTTGTTCGATCATTTTTTATGGTGAATCAAGTTTAGGTTGAGTTTAATTTACTTCTGACTAGTTGTGCCAGTTTCACTATCAATTAGGTTTAATTTGGGTGTTTTGTTTTTTTAGGCGTCTCTATTTAGTTTTACATTGTTTATTTCGTGATGTGAAGTTAGGGGGCTTTTTATTTATACATATGAAGCTCACAAAACTTAATTAATTAGAAGAATAATATAACTTCACCCTTTTTATTTCTTGAAATTAAATTATGATACAATGAATTGGATAGATTTTAATTCTAGAGGGCAAGAGTGTTATAAAGGAAAATATATAAGCTCCAAATTGTATTTTGTTTATTACTTTACTATTATTCACCTGTAAAAATGAAAGAGGTGAGTCAACCATTGACTTAGATAAATTCAATTTAACATGTTACTAAAATAATTTTATATATACAATTACTTGCAAGTTTTATTATGTTATAGGATTAAACATTTTATCTTAAAGACTATTTCTCAATCACCATAGCCACACCACTCCGCTACGAGAGTGACACGAGTTCACACTGGAGGTAGTCACCTTATGGGTTTATCTCTTCGTAGACTATCACTATATGTCATCGCATCAGTGACCAACAGGTACTTCATTACAACGGTGGTAATATAAGGTCACCACTAGTCGCTTCTATGTGGATGGTCGGAAACTATTACTAAATGCTTGCATCGAAATCATCATCAAGTTCGACTTGTGGTCAGCATGATTGTGAGGAGAATTTTTTTTAATTTAACACATATATCTTCAGTTAGTGAAATATGTCATTATATTACTCTTTAAATTTCATTATATGAACAACACCTCATAATCAGTGATTAATAGCAGGCAATATTTCCAATACATGCACATATTACATATCATCATATAAGAACATACTAAGTTCAAAACATAGCATGTAACAAGCTCAACAACTAAGCATGTAGCACAAGTTCACATCACATCATAAAAATTGTAGGTTCTTAACTTGTTTATATTTATTTTACATTTATCAAACTAAATTTACCTACATTAATTGTTTGGCCACTCACCCCACTGGAGGAGACATACATAATGCAATACAAGACACTTATATTAGTTCGCATATTGCTAGAATACTCAGTTTGTTGGAAACCATGAATTAGACGGTTCTCCCTTGTGAGTAAACTATCTAATGCTCATTGGAAGGTTTAATGAATTCAATTGATATGTATGTTTTATCGGACGATTTGATTCTAGTGATCAAACAGTCCTGTCTGCCAAACTCTCACCGAATAATATGATGGACAATCAAAATATTCGCCCTTTTCATTGTTCTAAATGTCTAGTGGCCCATTGGATGGTCTGATTCTACGATCCGACTGTCAGTCAGTCTTTTGGATAGTCTGACATAGTCGATAATAAAATTAATAATATTGATTGTACGTTTTGTTAACCTCAATGAATGGTTTGATCCACGAGGACAGTTAACAGCTTACCAAATTTCTTCTTCATCATCGGTGCTCTGCTGTCTGAGTCTCCTTATTGTCGATCTCTGTCTTTCCTTCGGTTCTTTTTTTTTTTTCTTTTTTATAACCTCCCCCTCACCTACCATGCACGACGATGAGTTTGGGAGGAGGGGTCTGCTTGAGGGCATGGAGATGGAAGGACCACCAGGTCCACCACCTTTCTATTATCTTTCTACTCTCCACATCTCCACCTCTTTTTCTCAAATGTATAGTGGCCGGTAAAAGAAAAGGGAGGGCGACATAGTATTTGGAGCTTTCTCCAACTGCCTTTTTTTCAATATAAACTTAAATCAAGTAAATTAATTAATCAATTAATTAATGCATAACTAATTTCTCTTAATCATTATTCATTAATAACCCTAATGCAATTTGAACCCATAGTTTGTTATGAAAATTATATTTGAACAAGTAAATTTCTGGACATTATAACTCTTATTTCTTTCCTGATGACCTACCTGGCTGTCTCTCATTTTATGCGTACTATTTAGTGGATTAATCTAGTCTTGTGGTCTACTCTCCAAATTTACCCTATTACCATCTGAATCTTATAAAGCATATTGAATTGTGGAAGCAAACAGATGAGCCCTTGCACTATTCCCTTCCTTTTGACTTATGAGAAAGATGACGTGAGGATGCACGTGGATAGTCTTCCCATCAACAAGATCACACATCGCCGTGAAGTACCATTTTTTGATACTCCATCAGGATGACAAGTGATGGAGTCTATTGATGGGTGCAACTCAGTTTGATTCAAATCAGTTTCATACAAATTATAGACTCGAGTTGACTAAGGTTGGTTCCAAAATTTCTGAAATAGGAACCAACCCGAGTTCCATTAGATCCAAATTGATCCCAAACCAAAATATTAGATTCAAGGCTGGTTCAGGTTTAATTCCAAAACATTACATTTACCCTTTTATTCGAAGCTTTTAATGTTTCTACAAATTATATAACATGCTTTTTTTTTTGAATGTATGAACAGACATATTCAAAAACTCATACTTCATTAAATTTTATTTTGTTATAGTAAATTATAATATAATATATATTAAGAGATCATTAAAATATATGAAAACCTTAATCCATGCTCTGAATAGAATACTATGTTGGTAGTTTTCATTCAACCCATTGCTATACTCTTCCATTCTACTCATTAAGCCAAGATAATTTTCTATTAATGGTGCTTCTAATATGTATATTTATAATGATATTTGTGCATGTATTAAATTTCATTATAATAATGTTTAGATGGCATATAACATTAAGCCGTATAAACCGGTCGAATCTATTCAAGTTTGCTCAAACAATAGAACTGATAACTAAAATGAGTTGTTCGATTATGCATATTTTAGGGCCAAACTGAAAATGAACCAAATCAAATTAATCAGTTAGATTGGTTCTCTGTTGGTTCTTACGTATTTTTGCTCACCCTATAGATTTGCAAGCTGATTCATGTGATATTAGGCTCAAATATTTCAAACCCAAGAAAGCAAAAGTTGAATGAAAGATTTGAGTTAGAGGAGTTATTTTGTCTTATTGTTTAGAAAAATATTGTATTTGGGTTTAATGGCTTTTAGCTGTTTTATTTCTAACAAGATACTTCCTTTATTTATAGATTGAAAATTCTATGTATGAAATTAAACTATTCTACGCCAAATCTAGTTTCTTTACCTCCTCCTTTGCCTCCCTTTCTCTCCCTCTCCCTCGTTTCTCCCACACTTTCTGTTCTACTTTTTTCTTCCTATCCAGTTCTTCGCGTTCTCCACTACTTGTCATGCATTAGCTGATATTATAGCTAAAAGATCCACCCTAGTCAGTCTCTTAGCATCACTGCTTCCGCATCACAGTTGCCCTCCACAACCTCCACTGCCTCCACTTGCCTGCTGCACTATACCACTGTTGTGCTCTCCAATGCTCTCACGACACACTTAGTTTGGCATTTTCTTGCTTGTACCCTACGTTTGTTTGTGAATGCAGCCAACCTACAAATTGTGCTCGCCCAGCACCACCAGCATGTATTCATATGTTTGGTCCCGCATTTTCTATCTTTTTCTATCTGCAAGCGCTAAAAATGTTACCTCTGCATCTTCTCCACCCATTGTCTGTAACCCTCAGTAAAGCCAAACGTTTCATTGATTCCACTCGATTCCATGCCACTTTCTGCCTCCGAGTTAGCTCTCTCACGCCTCACTCATGTTGTTGTTCATGCACTACATGCGCGAGAGATCAGCACCATCACCTATCATAAGATCAGAACATCAACTGGCTCATTCCCTAGTTCCCCACTAAGTACCAGATTTTTTTTTTTAGAATCAAACATTTGATTTGTCTAAGTTTAACAAAAATACTTTATTGCCTCTTTATTTGTTCAATAAATTACCAAAAAAAGCTAATTTTCTATCATATTTGCGCCTTTTGACACATCCCTACATCCACATCCTGTACTAAATCCTGAAACATTTTCATCAAACCATTAGTATTCTTAACTTTATATATTATAGTAATTATTTTTTTGTATTAATTGTGCAATTTTTATTACTTTGTTACAACTTTTTTGTACATTGCTTGCCATAGCTAGAAAAAAAGCCCAGGAAACTCATAACACTATTTCAAATACAGTATTGAAGATGACTTTGGGAACTTAAGATTTAAACACATTTAAAAGCGATATAAATGCATTTAGGGATAGTGTTAATGAGAAGTTTAATCAATTATAACAAAAATTAGAACAAATTGTTAAGCTCTTAGATAAGCAATCTATTGATGACATAACAGAACCGAGTCGCCCATAAAACCCCAAGAACTTGTTTATTAGGTCAGTCCAAAGAATTTTTCTTACACTTTATTTTGCTCATTTCACAGCCAATCGACCTGTAGCCATATGGGTCCACTTATAAAGATGTCCAGTCTCATCATGTAAGTAAAATTGGGGATGACTTCGTTAATGATTTTCATGAGGGTGTACACTCATCACTTAGTTCATGACACAACTTATTAGGGTTCGACTCAATAGGCTTTTGATAGGCCTTTACTAATTTCTTAATGCTCCACAAGTCAAGTTTAATGACATTTATAGGAGGGCCAAGCTAGACACTAATTCTTTTGGCACAAAATATGATTTTAACGCTCTAGTCACATTGGCCAAATAAAGTTAACATTAATAGGAGATATTAGCACGCAGTCGAGGAGATGACTGAATGACTGTAGGAACCATTTATCACACAATGAATAGGTATGAAAGCTAAACTAAAAAAAGATGTATCCCCCTACTTATAATAGAGACTTGGTTTACAATCAGCTCCACATGCTTAAGCAAGCCACCACCATGACCCAATATGTTGAGAAGTTTGATGAGGTTATGTTATATGTGTAAGCCTTATTGAGGATCATGACACACACTTTAGAGATTTATTTGTCCTTAGGGATGATATTCGGAGGGAGGTCAAGCTATAGATTTGTAGTTCCCTAGAAAATGCACTTCAAAGAGCCCGACACATTGAGAAATACTTTAAGGATTTTGTACCAAATAAATTCTCTTCCCAGATTAGCACCTATAGGTCAACCCTACCTAATGCTTTGAAGACCACCAACTTAGACTCAAAGCACTTCTCAGTATACTCCCACATAGGATCATCGTTTCTCCCAATCTACTCCCTACCCCACAGGATCCACTTATTGGCATTGCTCACGCTAGTATCCTCACAATTCAGTGTCATCACCACCATGTTAGAAGTCATTTAGCTTCCCATTGCCCACAAAGAGCTTATGTCACAAAGATGATGACTTTATTGAGCCCATTAAGTCACAGGATCACATAGTTGAACCAACTATGTACTCCTAAGGATGAGGCTGAATTCACATTACTATGTCTAGATGAGTACGAAATGTTGTTTGCTGTGAAAAGAGCCAACATTTTTCATATGCTTATCCATTGCAATGTACATCAACAACAACAACAACAACAACCAAGCCTTAATCCCACTAGGTGGGGTCGGCTACATGAATCCTTTGTTTCCATTGCGCTCTATCAGTTACCAAATTCTTATCTAAGTTTAAGTAATTAAGATCACTCCTTATAGTTTCTTGCCATGTCTTTTTTGGTCTCCCTCTTCCTCTTTGTACATGGGCAAAATCCAATAACTCAATTTTTCTAACTGGAGCTTCAATTGGCCTACGATTTAGATGTCCAAATCATCGAAGCCGACTTTCTCTAAGTTTATCCTCAATTGGTGCAACACCAACTTTCTTTCGGATATACTCATTTCTCATTCTATCCTTTCGTGTATATCCACACATCCATCTTAACATTCTCATTTCTGCAACATTTATTTTATTTGTATGTTTCTTCTTTGCAGGCCAGCATTCAGCACCATATATCATCGCTGGTCTTATTACAGTTTTATAAAATTTACCCTTGATTTTGGATGAAATTTTTCTATCGCATAACACACCAGAAGCATTTCTCCATTTTACCCATCCTGCTTGAATCCTGCTAATAACGTC
>JAEMOT010003315.1:220027-287818 GCA_019297695.1 Apostasia ramifera | reverse complement strand
TCCTGAGGTATCTCTTGTATTAACTCTTCTAAATCATTCCAAAATTTTTCCTTTGTGCTCGCATCTAAGCCAACTTGGGGAGCATACACACTTACAATGTTAATAATCATTCCATTGATTATAATTTTTAAAGCCATAATTCTATCACAATTTCTCTTAACTTCCACTACATGATCCTTCAAGCTCTTATCCAGAATTATACCCACTCCATTCTTATTTTTATTCTTATCAGAGTACCAAAGTTTAAAACCTAGGCCATCAATTTCCTTAGCTTTCTCTCCAACCCATTTTGTTTCCTGCAGGCACAAAATATTAATCTTTCTATGAATCATAATATCCACCAACTCCATTAGCTTGCCCGTCAGGCTGCCTATATTCCAAGTTCCTAATCTAATCCTACTTACTTGAGTTCTACTATGATGGACTAGCTTCTTTACCCGCATCCGTCCATGATGTGGGGACCCTTGCTCATTTTTCACTACACCCGGGCGCCGATGCAGCGGCCCTTGCTCATTTTTCACTGTATTCAGGCAATACAGCGCGTCGCTTCCAGGGAACGCCCTAGCTTTAACGCAATTTTCTAAAGGATTCATGTCATGATTGATTCGACAAGTTTTACGCTGGCTGTCGACTGCCTAACGCAACCCTCCGCGTTTCTCATCCGGGACTTGGGACCCGGCAACGGCGCGTTATTGCAATGTACATCATGTAAGCTTATAATTGATTGTGGATGAACCATGAACGTTGTAGTTAATGGTACTATTAGTAGATTGAGTTTGACAATAAAAATGTTACCCTCACCTTTCTGAGGTTGCTTATTAGAATAAAACCATCTTATCTATAATACAAGGATATTTAGTGCTACATAAGGGTGAATATCATGTCTCCATTTGTGGTGATGTTTACTAATGTATGTGACCTTGATTATGTGTTTTGGATTTGATTAATTATAAAAAAGGCAATACTTTGTATTTTAGTTACAATGGAAAGAATATCATTTTCAAACTATCCTAACCTATCCCTATAGAGCCTCAGACAAAAGTTAAGATCAATCCTATAAGTTCAGTCAAGAAGAGCATTACTGTTATAGGTAGTCCAAAGTTTGAAAGATGGACTATTGCAGGTAAGTTTCTACCGGGTTGATTTTTGGCCTAAGATAGGAAGTTTTTTTTTTATTTTGCAGAAGTCATACCTAATGCTCTGTTTTGTGAGATCCTACCCATGAGAAATATCTAGCATGACATAGATCTTATTCCAGAGTCCCAATTATCTTATCTCCTACATTATAGATTGATCCCAAAGAATGAGAGGAAATCAACAGGTACGAAGGCGAGCTATTTGAGAAAATTTTGCCAGATATTTGTGTACTTGAATCTTGGCATGAAATCATAACCTAAGATGATATTTTGGCTATGCTATTTTATGAATTTAATAGTAAACATTTTTTTATTTGATTTAATGAATAATATAACTTTTATCATATAGTGGTTCATATTTGTGTGTGGGAAATATTATTAATGTTCCTGACAATATTAGTATTTAACTTTGTGAACTTTTTTTGGGCAAGTCAATGTAATATGTTTTTGTGATATATTTGTTTTATAGATTATTTACAAAATTGCAAAAAAAACAATGTTGTTTAAATAATAAAATTGCATCTGTGCCGCATCTTTTCATGTTCTATAACTTGTTGCACACACTGACCTTTACATCTATAAAATGTGACTTAATCAGGATTTTTCCTTTCAGGCTGAAGAAGCACAAAAACTTCGTAAGAGAAGGAAAGCAGAAAATTTGCGGTTACTTGACATGGAAAAGCGACAGAAAAAACGTCTCGAAGAAATTCGTGAATCACAGAAAAAGGTTTGTACGTGCTGTCAATGTGAAATATTTATGCTCTACTTTTTTGCCTTTGTGTAGCTTTATGAGTTCATTCTTTCCTTTCATTCTGTTTATTACTGTTATGTTTTTTTCTCTCAATATCAGAATGAAGAAACCACACAATTGAAAGAGCAGATTCAACTTGAAGTAAGAAATGATCTTGAAAAGATTGAAATGAGATGCAGGGACATGGCTTCAGTATTGCGGGCTTTAGGCATTCATGTCAAAGGCGATCATTTCCCAATGGCTCATGAGGTGAATTTAGTATTTTATGATATTTCTCAGTTCTTAATCCACTAATTTTACTTTTGTTTAATTTAGCATTTAATTAAGTGTGTGGGTTGGAGGGCAGAGTTGCAGATTGTAGATTTCTCTTTCATGTTCTAAGTCTGATTCTAACTAATGCTCATTCTTCTTAGATGAAGTGTATTTTGACATTTTTTGTACCTAAAAGTTACCTGACTTGTACGTGCTGTTTCTGCTGATATCATCATTATTATTAACCTTATCAAACTGTTTGTTGTGGCTTTATGCATTCGTTTTTACTGATTTTGCATGTTCAATTAATTTTTTTCCTTCATTGCTGTCCTCCTAAACACAAACTGTAGCTCTTTTTGTTATGATCTATTAAATCTTGCAAGTTAGTTTCCTTAAATTGCACTAGGGAGGCAAGTAGGGGCTGTAAATGAACCGAATTGAACCGATTAATGGTCTGTTTAAGTTCATGTTCATAATTGATCTCAAGCTTGTTTAAGTTTGGTTTGCAAACATAAAGACATTTAAGCTTGGTTAAATGTTAATGTTTGGTTCGCAAACGAGCTTATTAGTTTGTTCGCAAATGAGCTCATATATATTTGAGTTTATAAACATAAAAACTATAAACAAGTTTTTATCAAAGAGTTTATAAACATAAAAATTATATACATTTGAATTTTTTATTAATATGTATATATATATTGATAGGAACTAAAAATATATATTAAAATCTTTAAATGAGTCATTAATTGAGCTCTAAAAGAGCATTATATTGAGTCTTAGAATTAAATATGTTCATAAACTTCATTCGAACAGTTCACAAAGATTAACAAATAGTACATTTAGACTTGTTTATTTTAGAATTATGTTTAAGTTTGTTCCTTAATATTATCGAAATGAACATGAACGAGCCCTTATCAAACTGTATATCGAGCTAATTATCGAATGCTCCATACATTTACAGCTCTAGAGGGAAGTTGTGACTGCTGCTATGTTAGCACAGTTTTGCACTTTACGCTTAAAGTTATTTTCTTCTCTTGATTGAAAGTTAACGTTGCTTTCTTTATCTTTTGAGCTGATAACATGCATGGTTATGTAGTAGTTGATCATTGCATCTATCCAACTTAAATAAGAAAGGCATACATTGTTTCTCTATTGTATTATAATGTTTCTAACTCCATTTGAGATCATCATACCTTTGTCTTGTTTCTGATGATGAGTCATTTTCAGCATTTTTTTTGCGCCTTCAAGCTATGTAATAATAGTCTACGTTTTTTTTTTTTATTTTTTTTAAAAAAATGTTCTGCAGGTTAATGCTGCCTACAGACAAGCTTTGGTTAGATTTCATCCAGATCGAGCTTCAAGAACTGATATCCGCCAGCAGGTGGAAGCTGAGGAGAAATTCAAATTGATCTCTCGCTTGAAAGAGAAGCTGCTATTGTAGTGTGGTGGGCGACTTTAGTCACCTGCTTCTGACAAAAGTACTCATATGCTTCTTCTCCAATTAATTATTAATGTTCAATATTTGGAGAATTGTTCTTTCAAACTTCAGAGTAAAGGCTTAGGATTAGGAAGCACGCATGATTTTGTGTGTTGCAAGCAGCAGTTTATGTGTCATAATAATAACTCTTTTATTCTCTTTCTTTTGGATATAATTTACATGACTTTCAGCAAATCTCACTTATTAGGATGAAAAATGTTTATATATATATATATATATATATATATATATATTTGGTGGTGTAGTAGGTACCTAAGATCTAGGATTCAATATATATTTTATTTCTTTTGTATTCTATCAAATAATAATTATATAAACAATTTTGTCAGAACATTAATGGTATGACTTCTTCTATTACCGACTCAAATTAATTCTTTTCTACTTTAAGAACACAATTTATAACTAAATTTACAGATCACAAGATTTGGGCTAAGACTGATTTTTTTTTTTTAAAAAAAAGGGAAAACAAAATTTAAAAAATCTATTTTTTTTTAATTGAAATTTACTGTTAATTTGAATGTAATTAGTTTTAAATTTTTATAAAATATAAATGAAACTAATTCTTCATTTTATGATTTATATATGGGTTGTGATATTGTTCAAAAGCAGGTGGAATGTTCTACTTGAGAAATGAATTCACGTACTTATTAGTAATACAGATAAGTTTATGTTAAAATACAGACGATTAAAAGCTCTCTCTGCTCATGGTTAAAATTAGGAAATGATACAAGTAGTTAATGAATTAAGTTTGAAATAAGCCTGTCTCGATCCAAATAACCACTTGAAAGAGATCAGATACATAGATATAAGCCCATTTAATGCATCCTTTTTTTTGATACTACTAATGCATACATGCTTGCTGGAAATGTGAGGTATATAGACTCAAATAACACTTTAACTCAAACTTGAAAATTTTAATGTCGAATTGAAGCCTACCTGCTTGAGTTAGCTCAATGTCTGCTGAGCTATCTAAAAGGATATCTATTTTACACATTATTAAGCCTGCATACCGCCCTGGACTCATCACCTATGGCCTCTTAAGTTACAATGAGTCTAACATAATCATACATCAAAATTCATCGATTCCTGCATTAATATGGAACAAGCATTGGTGCAACAACAAAAAAAAAGACAATACAAAAAAAATGTAAATTTTAAATAGCCATGAAGCTAAAGAACCTGCATGGTGAGGCAAGAGAACTGTTAGACGTTCTTGTTCTTCTTCACCTTTGAAGGAGGCCAGCGACCCTTCTTCCTCATGCGGCGCTTCCGAAGAAGGCGTTTCCGTCTCAGCCTGATCTTCTTTGCCAGCTTCATCCGCAACTTCTGCTCAGCAAGCATCTTCTGTTTTGATTCCAAGGGAAGGTTCTCTACTGATAACGGCTCATCTGATCCTTCCAATGGTGGAAGTTCTGATCCACTTGCATCATTTCCATCAGTCTCCAATGAAGCTTGAACAAGCATAAATGTTCTTCTTGGGAGAATGTGAAAACCATGTGAAACCTTTTGCAAGGTGAAATATGTCCTCTGTAATTTCCTTTCTGAGAAACAGTGAAGAAGTTATTCAAATTACTTAATATAATATAAAAGGGAATTACCCCTGAAATCCCCAGGAATTAGATTACATAAGTTCGCTTTTTTGGATTGTTTCACGCGTTCGTTCCCTCCATTGTGGATATAATATAGTAGTCATAAACTACTACAACAACAATCAAGCCTTTATCCTACTAAGTGGGGTGAGATAATGATTATAGACTAACCAAATTTATTTCAATATGCTCATTTGAATGAATTTAATCTATAATCAAATGCTTTAGGCTGAATGATTAACCAAATTCACCTCTCTCCTCTTCTACCATACCTTTTTCACCATTCCCTCCCAAGAAAGTAAGAGTGGTATTGCGGGGTGTGTGTGTGTGTGTGTGTGTGAGAGAGAGAGAGAGAGAGAGAGAGAGAGGTGATTGATAATGAGTATTTTACAATTTTAACAAAAGGCATGCATAAAATGAAAGATTAGCCCTAAGAATCATGGAAAACAATTCAAAAAGGACAAATGTAAGACACAGTAACCCTCTGTGGATGTAATTTACCACAAAGATATGAAAATGCTCATGAATTACAAAGAGAACAAAAATCAAATTGTCATAAAAGGTAGAAAATTAGATCAAGTAGATTCTCTTACTAATTTTATCTTTCAAGACTTTTTTCAAAGTTAGGGAAAAGGAATAGCATTGTCCCAATACGCAAGGATTTATGCGACTGAATCCCGAAAGCAAGAAATTCTAATGAAGCACAAAGAAAGAATTGACCGCTTCTCCTAAATAGATGAGCAAATCATTGAACTAGTGAAAGCCTAAAAAATTCAGATGCATAAGTCTGGCTGTATTTTAATTGTTCATCTTCAAATTAACCTCTCTCTCTCTTTTTTTTCTCTCTTAAAAAGTTAGCATTAGGGCATTTGGCAAAGATGGGATCGTATAAGAATACAGTCTCTTCCCCATCAAGGCCTCTCCAACAATGTTTGGTGGAGTCATAGATCAAATCATATAGAAATACAAATTCACCTTCGCCAAGGCCACTGCAATGGCATTAAGCAAAGCTATAGATGACATGGTATTGTAGGACACATATTATTATGATGAACAAGCAAATTTATCTCCTGGGTTTTCAAAAACTATAAAAAAAGACTTTTAGCATCATAGCGACTATATTCACAAGATGAAGTTTATGCATTATTTAAAAATGCCATACATCTTAACATGTACATAAATACATGATCCTAATGCTATACCATGTACTATAACTAGTGAAAAAACTTCCTGTAGCCAAGTAAGCAATAGAATATGTGATTACGTATAGGAACACGACAAGATCGCATAGTTGCACAGTTTTACATTGATGCTCAATCTTTTTGGGAATTCACACTAATGTCCACTTTCGGATGTTACTTTTCTCTCCACTACACAACCAAGAAAATCCAAGAAGTTTTTGATTCCCTGAGCTTCTATCCCAAATCAAATGAACAAGCTGAACATACGCTAATGTATGTAAAAGTTTCAAAAGAATATTAGAAAGCATGCTCAAGTAGAATGTTATTGAGCATATCAATAGGTGGTTAAAATTTGCTTGGTGATAAGTTTGCTAAAAAGTTTTAGTTTCTAAAAAGAAAGGTCTCAGGATTCAGAAAGCAATCCCATAACATCATCAGTAGCCTTATCTCATTTAAATAAAATATGCTTTATAAGTCCATTATTTTCCGGCATTAGTCGAGCTCACAACATCATCATCATCATCATCATCATCATCATCATCATGTATGTATACGCAAAAACAGATTTTGCCCTACTTCGTTTTCTATTTTCTCTAGCCCGCTCACAGTATAAGCCATTCTTGAAATGTGCATTTTCAGCTCCTAACAAAAAAAATCAAGCAACCCAACTGCAACTGAATAAATAAAACTGATTTCTCAAACAGTGATTGTGGGTGAAATCAACATCAGATAATAAACGGAACATCAAAATAAAGCCTTTGGGCATATTATCGATCAGAACTAGACTAGCAGACTTTTCAAGGAAAAACAGAAAAAATACTATAACGAATGCGAGAAGGGACGATGGGATACCAAGGAACGAGGTGAGGATTCGAGAAGCCGGCGCCGGCGCCGGCACCACCGCCTGCGCCAACGGGAGTGGGAGAGAAGACCTTCTTCCGCCATCAGTCCAGTTGTTTCCAGAGAGAAGCGTGACGGAAGCGAGTGGAGCTAGAGAAACTGCCATTGTTGGTTGCGCTTGCTTCCCAAAAAGCCGCCTTTAATTCCTCTCTCGTTCGATATCAAGATAAGATAACGGGAATGCTTTCCAGGTTGGTGTGTGCGAAAATTCCCGAAGGAGAGTGAGTTGAGTTGTGATCAAACACTGAACCAAATGGGGATTCGAATTTGATTTTGAAGTGATTGGGAGCAACAGGTCAGTTTGCTTCTGTAAATTGGATTGTTCTTTTTTTTTTTTTTTTTTTGAATTATTACATATATAATAAAATTTTGACTATGACGCTGATAATTATAGATTTTCTTTCATATGTGTTGTCAGTGTGTTCAAAAATTAAACAACACGATTTATCATTCAGATGGCATTTCAAATGAACTTTATTAATTCTCAAACCCGAATAACGCAGCCGAGCGGACATTCCCAGTTTCTTGAATATCACAAGAATACCCGTATAACCGCACGAAGAGGGTCTCTCAAAATTTTCGAGAGTTCTCTAGATCAGCCAAAGCAACAATGTGCATGTTTATTATCGATATCTAAAACTCTCAACTTAAAGAAGAAGATTGTTATTTTGGGATGCCATCCTTAATGAAAACCTCTATGCACACTCAAGAATAAAATGGCTTAAATATAACCGTGTGCATGAATAAATCATGTAAAAGAAATCGTGAAAAATTTTAAATGTTTCAGCTAAAAAATCAATTTCACTCCAAAGATTTACCCATTATTTTCATTAATACATGCAATAAAAGTCTAAACACAACTTTGGATTTGGACTTCTTTTGCTTTCTTACATGCATTGTTACACAAGAAAAGTTGAAAATTTAAATTGAGAAATTTTTCAAATTAGCATTCAAGATTATTTCAAAAATAATATTTTGAAGTTATGTAGTTATTTTATGTGCTAATTTTAATCTCACAGCGGCCACATATATGTAGTCTTGGTAAATATTCACACAGATAGAAAGATATTTATGTAAACAAATAGAGTTCTCTAAAAATTTGACAAAAAGCAGGGACTCGTATGAAATTTATTTATAAATTTACTATAAAAAAAATATAAATTTATTTGATATTTGCGGATTCTAAAAGATATTTATTTATTTATTTTTCTTTCTTTTACAAGCCCGCAATCATCTCAGTTATCGCAATTATCGCAATATCGAGGGCTCCATAGGTCGCAATGGAGGCCGCCGCCGCCGCCTGTTCTGCCTCGACCGCCTATCCTCCCTTCTTCACGCGCTCGTTTCTCTTTTGTCGTCCTCCAAGGCCCCAAATCTCCGTAGGCGCCACTCCGAACACCTTCGACGTTCTAACTACTACTCGAATTCTCCGCCTCAGGATACGCAAGCACCTGAGACTTCCATCTCTGTCATGCTCATCAGCGAATCAGTGCCCGGAGATGTCGCCGAAGATCGGGCTTGTTATTGAAGTCGATGGGTAGGGTTCCACGCTCCGTACTTTCGCTATTACTCTTCAGTTATTAGTTCAAAATTTCTTTTTTACATTCGCGAATTTTTTTATGTTGCTGACTTCTTCACCATTATTATAGAAGCCGCATGGACCTAACAGTGATTTAGAGATTCCAGTTTCCGAATTGAGCTAACATAACAATGTATAAAAGCATGACAATGTGCGAGTCCTGTCGAGACCCAACCTCTATAACCCCGATATCAAAAAAAAAAAAAAATCTTCTGTAGCCAGTAGTACCTGGTGTCACCTGCCTGCTTTTGTTGGATCTTCAGAGAGGGAAACGCAGTCCTGGGGTTTCACCATTCGATTGCTAGAGACTGTTCCCCACTGATGCTAATGAAGCCTGCTGTGAGAACCCTAGAGTTTGGCGGAGCAGCACCTGGTTCTACCAACAAACAGATAAGAAGAAAAGGAAGATGAAGAAGAAGAAAAGGAAACAAGAGAAGATAAATGGAAAATCAATCTCCTTTGCATGACGTTCCATCCCCCTTTAGAAACCCAGAGCCTAATGGCTCTCTTTTAACAACCCATGACATTCCATCCCCCTTTAAAAATGATCGTTGTCCTAAAGGGTTTGTCATCTTTCTCCCCGACTGCTCCTTCAGTGCTTCTTTGTCAACTCATGCAGTGTCGTCTTCATTGTTCAAACTCCAGCATATCAGCACTTGTGGCACTAGTTTTCATCCCCTGTAACACCATCCTTTTACCCATAATTTCTTCAAGCTGAAGCATTGTCGATGGCTGTGGAAACTATTCCTTCTGTGGGCAGAGCTCCAACCTTCTTTTTGAGGAGGGAGATATGATAAACATG
The DNA here is from genome assembly GCA_019297695.1 of Apostasia ramifera. Taxonomy (NCBI): domain Eukaryota; kingdom Viridiplantae; phylum Streptophyta; class Magnoliopsida; order Asparagales; family Orchidaceae; genus Apostasia; species Apostasia ramifera. Next base: position 278,130 of record JAEMOT010003315.1, on the reverse strand, counting down.
ATAGATCCTTGCCCCTTCAGGGAGGCTCAATCGGTATGCAACCTTCCCCTTTTAGCTTAAATCTGGAATGGGCCAAAGTAATTAGTTTATTGCTTTTCCTTCTTGCTAATGTTTTTGTCTGCAGACCAAAGCTTAATATAAACCTAGTCACTAATTTGAAATTTCCTTTCTTTTGTTCTTATCAGTTTGTTGTTTCATCCTATTTTGGGATTCTTGTAAATGTTGCTTCAGCATTCTTCTTATCTCCTTCCTAGTAGACAGCCTGTAACTGATTCCGCAAGTGAATCACCAATCACATAGGGAGTGTGCTATGGGGGAGATTGGCCATGCATTGCTTCCTAGGTGGTCACTTTATAGAGTAATAATAGGAAGTATTATACCACCACTTGAGTAGAGCTAACTATCTCATCTGCTATTTAGGTTGCTATTCTGTCATTCTCCTTAAATGCTTTTACAAACGCATGCTTACCTCTTTAGATTAACTATCTGTCTGTAGATGGTAAGTGTTGAAGCAAGTAAAGTAAACCCTTGCCTCTTAAATTAGGAAGCATGGACACAACATAGAGACAAGGATACGAGATGACATGCTAATATGACAACTTCCCAAATTACAGGATACTAACACATGACATGCCAAATAATGTATCAGATTTCCATGTGATTATAGAATTTTACTATAGTTTTTGCTCAATATTTTAGAAGCGCAACAAAAGCGACATGGAAGACAACATGACACATTGAAATATATTTAAGTGTTTTCCTTGCTCTTAAATAAGTCCTTGTAGAAGGTGCTCATAAAAACTGAGTCCTTGTCACTGTTGATTTTCTCAGGCATACCATGGAGTTTAAAACTTTGATCCCATATAAACTTGAACCAAGGTAGGGGCAATACAAGGTGGGAGAGGCCAATAAAATGAGCATACTTTCTTAATTTGTCAACAATCACCCAGATGGTGTTCTTACCTTGTAGCATAGGAAGATCTTCAATGAAGTCCATGGTAACATCAGCAGTAGTTTAAGAAGAGCTTTCTTCGACTTTTACCATTTTTCGTCTCATGTTCACATTTCCGGTTTGTCTGTCTTTCTTCGGTTGATGAAAGTCCTTCAAAAGTTTTCTTTAAAAAAAAGGTCCTTCAGAAGTTACAATTGTATCAGATTTTATAGGGCCATGTTTTACTACTAGCAAAAGTTTTGGAACATTACAATTTATTAAAGTCAAACTGAAGGAGCATGTGTATGATGCAATTTGTACTCTTTGTGTGATTTAAGTACTTCAGTATGGCCTTTCATTGTCTTTTAGATGAGTGGTAATGTTGTTTTGAATCATCAAGCATTATTCTCTACTTCCTAACAGTCTAACATATTTGTGGAAATAATCTTTATTCCATGTTAGCTTAGCTAATAGTTTCTACTTATCTTTTTCTTGGCTAGCAATAATAAGATCTTTAACTGACAGCATTTTTGATGTGATCTTCAGCATTCTCAAGTTTCCATTTAGTTGCAACAAGTGATGCAGAGTTGCTTCACTTTGAAAACTTTTGGCTATCCATCTTATGTTTTTATATCAACTTAGTGGCTCATGGTTAAATGCATTTATGTTTTGTTGCTGCAAGTGAAGTAGGTTTTTCTATCTTACTTTGGTACATATTCTAAGCTGTTAATATGGTTTACTTTTAATTTCTTTCTTCTCATAAGCTTGTTCCTTCATCTCCAGGGTTTTTGCAGATGTATATCGTCTTGGCAACCGGCAAGCTTTCAATGTAGGTGCGAATTCGCCAATATAAATATATAAACTTTAAACCTTCTAGTTTTTGGGACTAAGTTGCTGGTTTCAAGTTTTCTATTGACATTTATTGTGTAATTAAAGCCATTCCTTTTCCCTTCCTTTTACTGTCAATGATCATAACCAGCTCCAATAAACATTCTAAAGGAAACTTGTCTCTCCCTAGTATCTGACCTGCATTCTATTTCATTTGATACAATTAGCATTTCAGAAACTTGGGCTTGATTGTGCCAATTGGACTGAACCTATATATGAAGACTTGAAAAGGTAGTGTAACTTTAGATATGATTCTTATTTTTTTGGAAAAAATAATGGATACTAGACTTGTTCGTCTTTTTACTCACCATGAACTTGAACAGTTAAATTTTGGGTTGAGTTTCAAGTAATGAGGATGACTCAAAAGACATTTTTGAATTGCGAGCTGAGGGTGTTTTCCTCTAAATTGAGCATAACCTGATAAGAAACTTATAAATATTTAAGTTAATTAGTAATGATTAAAATGGGGGGTAAGCGGATAAAATGAGAAGACAACATTTTTTTGCATCCAAAAAGAGTGCATTCCGTAGCTTGTTTTAAAATTGTGAAGATCAGGGCAACTAATAATCAAATAATTAGAACTCAATCATTTCGAGTTGACTTGACACTTTCTAGTCAAAGTGAGTTGGAGTGAAGCTGGGAGCCTTTCGTGTTGTGTTCAAGTAAAGCAAAACTCGCTCGAACTTGATTCGTTGCTGGCCTTAGTTCTTATTGTCTCTTCTGTGCATGTTGTACTACTAAAGCTATTCTGTGTCAGACTGTTTAGAAGTTGTTCCTTGTTTAAATGTTTGATCACAGAGTTGTAGCCTTTGATTGCAAATTATGACATAAATTTTTTTACTGACAAATAAACTCGTTTAATTCTATAGGAAGGCGTCTGGTGACGAAGAAAGGATGCTAATCTTATTTTTTAATGGGGTATGGATGTTGTTTCTATGTTCCTTTTTATCACAAGTGATGGTACTATTTTCATGTACTATGTTTCTATAGAAATTCAAGTCCGTTTAAATAAGCACTGATTTGAGAGACTGCTACAGAAAAACCAGATGCATGGTTCTGTAAAAGATGACATTTATTTGTATGGATCTGGTTTTCCCTTGATGCAATCTGAAACCAGTAAAGTTTATCTTGGTTCCGCCTTTGTCAATAATTTTCTTAGATGTGGAATGATTTTGGGTACATACTTGCCAATGCAAACTAGAACTTAAATTACTTTTTTTGTAATTGCTGGTTGGTTGTCCATGTTGCTTCTTAAGGCCAAGAACCATTCCATTCATTCAGTTAGAACTCAGTCCCAGCTCTGTCAGCACTTGAAACTTGAGATCCATAGAGATGAAATCCAATGAATTTCATCCATTTATGGGTATGTTGAGCCACCTGCAGTCCCAAAAGCTGAAGTCATTTGTGAAGGAATGTGGAGATTGTAGATAGACAGCATTCTGCACATAAAGTTGTACTTCTCAGGCTAATGAACTGCATTCCTAAGCAAGCTTCTCTTGAAGAACTAACACCTCGTCCTCGATGTAATTAATCAAATCACTTTCCAATACAATTAAAGTTTTTTAATTTTTTTTTATTTTTTCTTTAAAAATCATGAAAAGTTTAGAATAATGTTTTTTAATCTCTTCTTTATTAGTAAATGATTTCGACATGTTCTACGTAATTGTGATTATGCAGTTGCACATTTTGACCTATAGCACTGTTTATTAATGGGAGAATTTTCCATTGTTCATAACGTGCTAAGCCATTATTTGAATGCTTGTTGTTTTTATTGTTTTCCAATCTATAATAAGTTTATTTTCCCAGAGTATAAAACAATGTTTCATATTGATTCTAATGTGTTATTGCACGGGATAATCAATTAGGTATATTTGATCAAGGCTACTTAATGTTTTATTGCACATTCTTGTTGGAAAACAGTCGCTGATTAACCAAATGGACCTCTCCTTCCTTGGATTGGTATTCTCATTATTTTGGCTTCTTAGCTTTCAAGAATTTCATCGTATGATGCCTTTATGAATATGTATTTGATGGCATTATATGTATGAAAAATATTAAACTTAAAATGGGGTAAAATGATCCTTCCAAGATAAACTTGACATGTCACATTGTGCACAAATCCCATGACCGATATTTCACATCCTTATAAATTCCAAGATAAAAAATTACTTTATTCACATTTGCGCACATCCCGAGAATAATTTTTTTTTTCACATCTTATATAAATCTGGACAATTTTTCATTTGAGTTTAATTTTAGTGAGATTTAATTTTGAACAAGTTGCTGAACACAGAATTTTTTATCTTGTCTTATTTCTTTTGTTACTTTAGCTGTCTTCAATTTCTTAGGCTCTTTTCCTGCTCATCAGCGATGAATTATGTAATGCGAAACTTTCTAGTGCGTAGGGCTAAATTTCATCTGAAACTAATGAAATTGCTGACAAGTGACAATACACACGTTTCAATCATATCTGATGAATTTACTTCCATTATGTTGAGTTCTCTTTCAATATATAGTTTTGTGATTGCTATTTTCCTGCAGCATGACACTTTTTGACATTTAAGAAAAAAATTGTATGCTGATCTTAGAATCAAGACATTGACCATCTTGCAATTATGAAAAGGACTTCAACTAGTTAATACAAAGCTATCATCGATGATCCATTAAAAAAAAAAAGTTATCATCGATGATGGAAATTAACTATTAATTGAATATAAGAGGTTGAACACTATTCAGAGAATTTTGTTCGTAGGTTTTGGCACTGTTGCTTTGTTTGGTATGGCGACTGTTGCACATTTCGTAGCTTTTAAAATGAGAAAGAGGAAGTTTATTTGCTTAAGCTCCAGGTACAATATTTCAGAAGAGAAAAACAGGTTTTGAAGGTTTTTGCTAACCCATTATTCCTGTTTGACTTTTGCAGATTGGTTGGCCAACATCACTACCAACGATTGAGAAAGAATCCTTCATGAAAAGTATAATGCGTGAGAAGGTCCTTTCTGCTCTCAGACCTCATTGCATTTTTTTTCATGCAATTTTGAGGCTTCAGCCACTGATGTTTGGAACATTAATCTGATAGTAGACTTATTATTATCCATCGAATAATAAGTTGAGCTTGCATGTCACTGTTTTGGCCATCAACTAACAATTTTCTTGAATAAAAAAAACAAAAAAAAAATCTAACTAATCTAAAAAGTACAACTAACTAATCCCATGGTGAAAAAATGTTAGTTTGAGGACCATCCACAACCATGCCTAGACTCTGCATCGTCCTAAGGCATATGGCCTTGTTGTGGCATGTGTTGCACTGTCTATTTGCTTACGCCCGCTAGTTTGCATAGGACTCATGCAACATTCAATTTGCCTATTGGGAATAAATTTTGAGACTAGGATAAAACAAAAATTCAAATTGCTTCAGTAGTAATCTATTTCATGATAAAATTTGTTTTTTTAATATTAATTTAATAATTTACATGACTACAAACTTTTGCTTATATAGCAAAATTTTGATTTTAAATGTCATTATCGGGTCCTATGTACCGAATGAGAGACGCAGAAGCTTGTGTTAGGCAGTCAATAGGCAACATAAAATTTATCGAATAAATATTACGTGAACTCTTTAAGAAAATGCGCTAAAGTTAGGACATATTCTATAAGCGATGCATTATATTGCCTGAATATAATGAAAAGTGTGCAATGGCCCGGAGTGTATTGATAGGTGAGCAGGGGTTCCTACATCATGGACGTATGCAATTAATTAAGCTAATTCAAGACATTAGCATATGATTAATTACTTGGGATATAAACACTATGATAAGCAAGCTAATGGAGTTAGTGGATATTATGGTACATAGAAGGATTAATATTTTGTTTCTTCAGAAAATGAAATGGGTAAGAGAGAAAGTTAAAGAAATTGATAGCTTAGGTTTCAAATTTTGGTACTCTGGTAAGAATAAAATCAAGAATGAAGTGGGTATAATTCTTGATAAGAGTTTGAAGGATAATGTAATAGAAGTTAAGAGGAATAAAGATAGAATCATAGCTTTAAAAATTATTATCAATGAGATAACTATTAACATTGTAAGCGTGTATGCCTCCTATGTAGGTTTGAATGTAAGTATAAAAAAAAGTTTCAAAATAATTTAGAAGAGTTCGTACAAGGGATATCTCAATAGGAGATTATTTATTGGAAGGGATTTAAACAGACATATTGAAAGTATGTCTGAGAAATTTAATAGCATTCACGGTAGGTATAGTTTTAGAAATACCAATGATGAGGGTAAAATTATTTTAGAGTTTTTTCTAGCATATGATTTTCTGATTGCTAATACTTTATTTAAAAAAAAAGATGAGTGTCTTATTACTTATAAGAATGAGTCTTTATGAACAAAAATTAATTTTCTTTTAAGAAAATGAGATTGTTTAAACTCTAAAGATTGTAGGGTCATTTCAACTGAATGCTTGACTACTCAATATCGATTAATGGTCTCAGATTTTAAGATAAAGAGTTAGAGAAAGAATAGTAAGTTAAAATAGTTATCTTAGACTCAATGGTAGAATTTAAAAAATGAGAATAAAAATATTTTTAGAAAAAGAGTTTTAGAATTGATGGGGAAGCTGGCCTTTTGTAGTTGCGGGTTGTTAATTGCATCGGTAAGATTGCAAAGAATATAATGGGAGAATGTAAAAGAAAAGCTCTAAACAATAAAAATGCTGCATGGTGAAAAGAAAAAATGCAAGAAAAGAAGATTTTTTGCAAAGTCTAGTATAAATGTAAGAGTAAAGATAATTTAATGAAATATAAAATTGCTCGATAAGAATCCAAGAAGGTAGCTTATAATACAAAGAATGCTGCTTTTGATGATCTTTAAGAAGCTGGACACTAAAGGAGGACACATATACAAGTTTGCTAAAATAAGAGAGAAAGAAATTAAGGATTTGGCTGAAGTAAAATATATTAAAGATGAGAATCAAAAAGTATTGTTTAATAATGAAAATATTAACACAGATGAATGAGTTACTATGAAAGATTTTTCAATGATGATTGTGATAATGTAATTGATTTTACTTATTTTAGCATTTCAAAAGAAGATAAAAATTGTTCTTACATCTAACATATAAGTAAAACTGAAGTTGGGGAGACTTTAAAGATGATAGTGTAAAAAAACAGTTGAATTGGATGATATTCTAATAAATATTTAAAAATATATAAGAGATGAAAGAGTTTCTTGGCTTACTAGATTATTTAATATGATTTTAAAAACTAAAAAGATATCAAATGAATGGTGCAATAGTAATTAGTATCTATTTATAAAAATAAAGATGATGTACAAGATTGTGCTAATTATAAAAAAATTTAGTTAATGAACTATACTTTAAAACTCTTGGAGAGGATAATTGAGCATAGATTATATTGTAATACTAAGGTATTACATAATTAGTTTAGTTTTATGCTAGGTAGATCTACCATGAAGTTATTCATTTATTAATATTTTTAATGAAGATGTTTATGGAGAGAAAAGATTTGCATTTGATCTTCATAGATTTAGAAAAGGTTATGATAAAGTTTCAAGTTTTCTAGAGAGTTTTAGAAAGGAAAGGAGTTTACATTGCTTATTCAAATTATTCAGGACATGTAAGGAGCTGTTATTTGTGTTCGAACATGAGAGGATTTGACTGATAATTTTTTTATTTCAGTTGGATTACACCAAAGTTTAGCTTTAAGTGCATATCTCTTTGTATTAATTATGAAAATTTTGACTAGATACATTCAAGAAAAAATTCTTTAGTGTATATTTTTTTTAGATGATATTCTTTTCGTTGATAAGATTAGAAAATATACTAAGATAAAACTGGAGTTATGGAGAAATACGTTAGAATATAAGATTTTCGTCTTAGCAGATCAAAGCCTAAATGTGTGGAGTGTAGATTTAGTCAACATGGAATCACTTGCAGTGAGAAGATATAATTAATGATCAAGTTATTAGGAAGAGTTAGCGGTCTAAATATTTTGGATTAATCATACAGAATAACAGTGAAATATATGGCAATATTATTAGCAGAATCTTAGATGGATAAAGTGGAGGAATACATCTGATATATTATGTGATAAAATAATTTTGCTCAGACTTAAAGATAAATTTTATAAAATAGTTGTAAGGCCAATGATGTTATTCGGTGCTGAATGTTGGCATATGAAGCAGAAACACAAATAATATAGTTATAGCAGAAATGAGAATGCTAGGATAGATGAGAGAGTATATGTAAAAGAACAAGATAAGAAATGAGTATATCCGCGAAAAGATTAGAGTGGTCTCAATTGAGAATAAGTTGAAAAGGGATTGGCTTAGATGGTTTGGTCATATAAATCGTAGATTGATAGAAGCTTTAGTAAGTAAAGTTGAATTATTAGATCTTGTCATGTAAAAATAGGAAGAGGAAGACCAAAAAAGACATAACAAAAAACTATAAGGAAAGATGTTACGTATTTGTATCTAAAAGAAAATTTTTTATTTAATAGAGTACAATGGAGCCACGTAAGCTTCCATGTGTACGGTCCAGATGAGCCAGCGTGGATCTAGATGTAACAGGTGATTTGTATGGAGGTGAACGTTTATCTTGAAACATTTCCTGGCCCCAGCTTTGTCTCCTCTGATGGTGGCGACGCCGAGCGGCGTAGGGAACTTGACACACAAGTGGTAGGTGGACGCGACCATCTGGAATGCCGCCATCGCGAGCCGTCCCAGGATTGCATTAAAGCCAGAGGGAGCATCGATGATGATGAACTCGATTTCTTTCACTTGCTTCCTGGGGTCGTCTTCGAGAGTGACGCGCAGAGTTGCGTAGCCTGTGGGCCGATAAATGTCTCCGGAGAAACTGGAGATAGTCATGGAAGGAGGGAGAGGTCTACACTGCCCGACACCAATTTCATTGAAGGCGCGGAGGTAGAGGATGTCGACCGAGCTCCCTGTGTCGACCAGGGACCGGTGGACGTCGCAGTCTCCGATTTCGGCGACAATCGTAATGGGGTCGTCGTGGTTCCCCCCCTCCTAAGGCAGGTCACCTGCAGCAAAGGTGATGTCAGGTAAAGACGAGGGAGGTTCGATGGTGCAGACCTCAGGGCGAAGTCGAGTCGGGAGACCGGAGTTGTAGCCGAAGATCGACAACACTGCCTTCTTCCTGTCGGTCTTCGATGTCGTCGGGGTCGACGGGGAGACTGCCGGCAGCTCTTCTTGAGGGAACAACGCCCGTGCTGTTTTCGACGGCAGCTCTTCGATCTTTTTGTAGCCGGTGAGGTAGCCGTTCTCTATATACTCGTTGATGAGTACCCGGAAAGAGCGGCATTCTTGCAAGAGGTGGCCATAGCGCTGGTGAAACTTGCAATATCTTGTGGGGGCTTTGCCGGGTTGAGGTGGTTGGCGCTTGCTTCGACCCTTGATCTTGCCGTTGAGGATTGAAAAGATTTCCTCAATTATGTAGAGCGGCGTCGAACTGCGTGGGGAGACCCCTTCGAACTTGTGCTTCCCGTTAGACAGAGGGAACCTCCGATCCCGAAAATGTCTCTTGGGAGCGCTCGATTCCTGCTTCGGAGTGTCACTTCTCTTGTCTCGGGGCGAGGCATCTTCCTTTTCGTGTTCGTCTTGAGGGCCTTTGCGTCCTCCAGATGGATTTTCTTTAAGGCTCGGGCCCTTGCCTTCATCAATGTCTTTGGCATGTCATCCACAAAGGAGTCGTATAACTCCCCCGGTAAGATATTATGGACGAATATCATGGTTGATCTGTCGTCCGTTGTATCCTTGGTTTTCGCGTTCATCTTCGAGAAACGATCCACGTAGTCGCGTAGGGACTCGTCAGGGCCTTGCCTTATCTGCCAGAACTCGTGGATCGTTCGGGCCGTAGTTTTTGATGTGCCGAACCTGGTGCGGAACTACTCTGAAAACTGTTGGAAGTTCTGAGTGGAGCCCTTGGGGACTTTGTCGAGCCAGTCCAGCGCCAGACCTGTCAAGGTGTTTCGGAACAGGGGGCACTTGTATGCGTTTGAAATGGGGTCTCCTGTCGCCAAAGCTTTCTCGAATCGCTGACTCTAGGGGCCTTGTAGCCGCGAGGTGCTTGCGCTGCCATTATGGCGGGTGAAAAGATCGTGCTTACAGCCGGGGCCATAGGGTACACTTCGGGCCGGCTTTCCGCGGCAACGTGGGTGCTGGCCTCTTCAAGGGGTAGTTCGAGGTATTCCGCGCTTGGCGGCGGGAGCGGGCCTTGAAGAGGAAGAGCTAGAGGGAGTGGCCTCTGTTGTTGAAGGAGAGCTAGAAAGTTGGCGAGGAAAGCGCTCATCGTCTGGGAAAGTGTGGCCACTGCGTTCGTCAAGGTTTGGAGTTTTTGATCGTTTGCGACAGCGTTGTTCTGGGGCACGGGGGCTGCCTGTCGTTCACCAAGTGGTGAGCGGTTTTCGCTGTGAGTATCTTCCATGGATAGTTGAAAGGATCGGGTTCGATCCTGCGTGAGGGCACCAAATTGTTGATACGAGAAAACAACTAAAAGAACAAAATAATTTTTTACGTGGAAAATCGGCTGAGCAGAAAAGCCACAGCTCCTTTCGAGGAGGCTTCAAAGGTTTTCATTAATGCAAAGTTATCTGTGAGATTATAGCAATGATAGAGAAGTTGAAGACTTGAGGTAGAAAAAGAAAAAGGATCCATTTTTTCTGTTACAATGAGATTTTTATACCCTGATCTAATCCGGAGAGTCGCTTCAACGGAATGGGCTTCAGCTCTGGTGTCAGACCATTAATGCCTCTAAGGTAGCCACGCAATGGCCTCGGCTGTACAGTGTACAAACGGCACAGTCTGTGGGCAGGGAGGACCATATCTCTTAAAAGCAGTATGGTCTCCTGTACTTCAACTGGCGTCCGGTCAGTTCGACGTGGTCCTTTCGGCTTGGCCTTTTCGACATGTGCTGTTCGGCGCGATACCCCTTCTATTCGACGCTGAGTGCCTGTCACGTTGATGCCACGTAAGCTTCCTTGTGTACGCTCTAGATGAGCCGGCGTGGATCCAGATGTAACACTAAGATTTGACCTATTTTCTTTCAGGGGTTTTTGGTTCAATATTATCTTGATTACTTATCATGTTATCTTAAGAAAATTTTGGTTTGGCGATATCTTTAGATAATTTCTAAATATCATAAAATTATCACTCAAAAAATGACATTTGAATGTCATGATATCTAGATAACATGACATAACATTAAGATAATTTCGAACTAAATGCCCCTTTAATTGTTTCGACAATAACTTTATGATAGTCTTGCTACTTTTGTATTGAATAGCTTGATGAATAAATAAAATATTTCCCATCTAAATGTTATTTCTATCTTCTTGCTCCTCTCTTCTTCTTCGTCCACTAGCCCCCCTCCTTTCACCTGATCTATTTTCTTTCCTTTCCTTTTCTCCCTTCACATTCTACATAACTTGGCTATTAGGATGTCTCTTTTCCGTTCAACTCTATGTAAAGTAATACTCTCCATCCGAGTGAATCGGTTTATAAATTGCCACATAGGAGATTAGCATGTTTATAAGAGCCTGTAATGTTTGAGTGATTTAGTGTTTCTGGAAATGAACCTGAGCATTAGATTCAGGAGGGTCGCCTCGAAATGTTGCATAGTCTATCTTTTTTTTGGTTTGTTGTATTGAAATATATTTTATATAAATTTCAATGAAGCATTGTTTTTTGCAATCAAGAACTTAAGAAGTTAGGATTATGCCGGTGTGTACCCCTGAGCTTAGATATACTTCTTGCAAGCCTTTTACCTTAGATCTTGTGATCTCTAATGTTGGAACTTGTGCTTATGGAAGAATTAACATCATGCTATATATGATTTGTAATTAAGCTTTCTGATATGACGTGGTGTCAATTCTTTTCTTTTCCCATGTTAAGCTTTCTTCATCATGTTCTTATAGTTTATATGATCTGCAATTAATCTTTTTGTTATGATGTGTCAATTCTTTTCTATTTCTATTTTAAGCTTCTTCTTCTTCTTCTTCTTCTGAATCAAGTTACTTTCAGAGTCTTATGGTGATCAACAAACAGTTTCTTGTTTTATTTGATTAAACTAACAATGCCAAAAATGCCAAAATAGTAATAGTTGAAGTTGTTGACAGAGGCAAGCTCTGGAAGACTTTGCTATGTCTAGTAGTCTGCCTCTCCGACCTGGAGTTGAGAAGTGAGTTTATTTTGCTTTTTAATTGACATGTTTTATTTTGCTTTTCAATGGAAGCCGATGTTACCAGTGATAATTTTTCTGGCCTTATTGTATGCTAGGGGTGTAAGATAACCTTGGTATGGACAAATTGAGGGTGTCATAATACTTATTGCTTTGATGGCTTCAGTATCTTCTGTTGTCATTTATGTATGGATATGCATGTTAGCTCATAATCAGACACTTCAAAATGTTCCAAGTGATATTCTTCTTTCACTGTGTAAACAAATCTTTCTAAAATTTAAAATTCTATGCTTGTTATAGGCTTGTAGATAGTGTCTTGCTCATTTGGAATAATATAAAATTGTAGCATTCAGAGTGAAAGGTGCTGTTGTTTATAGTCATAGCTGAATGAGTGCTGTTGTTAATAGTCATAACTGAATGGATGTTTCTTTTTCTTTTTGAAAGTCGAATGTTTCTTCTTCAAATGTAACTATCTGCCTTTTATTTTAGTTGCAAGATCTTCTTGCTTGCTCTCTCTTTTCTGCTATTTTCTGACCTCCATCCTTGAGATACTATGTAAGGCTAGTTTTTGGAGTTTTTAAGAGTTGGATAATGAATGCTTCTTATATCCTTCATGAGAATTTTACGATTTTGTTATAGTGCCTGCTATTTTCTTCTTTGGATATGATTTACAAAGTTGAGATGCTTGCCGACTGCTGATTTATGTTAATTACCGAATGCATGTTTATATCTGATTTGGCAGAAAGCAGGCATTAGGGAGATGTGTATTCAAACTGGAAATGATAGAGAACTAGCATCTTAAATTGAATGCAAGAATCTCTTTTTGTTTTGGTAGGTAAAATTACGATAAATAGTTCAAGTAATTTTTGCATGTACGATGGAGATGAAAAGGAGAAAGTATGTGGTGGTTAAGGGAACCCCAATTATAACATGTTTGTAAATTAGCAAGAAGTTTGGTGCAAACAAGGGCTTATAGATAATATGAATGAGGTTAGAACTGAGGTTCATGAAGGTAACACCAAAAGATCTGGTAACAACAATGATTATAAGGATGTCTAACAGTATTCCTTATTCCTTTTTTTTTCCCCTTAGCATCACTGCAGATTTTTTTAATGTTCTAGTATATTTATTTTGAATAATATCTTTTCCATAGTTAACCATACGTCAGGCTTAAGTTTTCATTAATTAAAAGCTTACTAACGTTTATTTGTAGGTTCTATGTATAGAGTGGCTAATCCCACTTTGAAACAAAATAATAGATATGGGATTACACACACCTATTAGGACAAAATTTGCTCTAAAGTACATTAAGCTCAAAGCTGTTGTTGGTAATTGAGTTTGTTGAAGGGGATATGCTCATGGTTTGGGTCATAGAGCAGTTCTCACGAAGGATAGATAAGAATTTACATGTTAGGGTTGTAAGATTGTTTAAAGTGCTTAAAATAAACAACAATGTCAATGAACTAGATCTTCCACTAGTTCCCGGATTCAACCTATATTGAATGTATCATATTTAACCCTATACAGAGAACCTCTTCTAGACAATGTTCCACTCCCTGCTCCCATGATTACATCACCACCACCGTTTACTACTAAATCATCCACCCAACTCGTGGTTCATGGTGATCAGGCCCCACCTTTGATTCCCATCAACTTGGGCTCATTTGTGAAACCATTTACCCTTTTCCAAGTTCAACTTTCCTATTACCACCACTTGCTCGACACATCACTAGGTCTGTCACTCCAGACACTATTCTTGCTTCACAAGTCACTGATGGCATACATAGACTTCTCATCAGGTAGATGGTTTTTCCTCCATATTATGACAAGATGATAGCATAGTAGCTTCAAGGGATGTACTCAGATTTTTGGATGGGGAACCAACATGGCACTCAATTTCTACTCCCATATATTGATAAAATTGTATCTCATTTAGGATAGCTAGTGCCTTCTCTGATAGTGGATTTGCACTAGTATCTATTCTTTTTCCCATTTCACGAGGAATAATGATGAAGATTTGCTTGTCGATTTATGTGATTTCGAATTCAAATACTTTAGGCCCATGAAATGTTGGAATATTTATTGGTATTTGAAATTGGAGGGTCCTTTTGTGCATTTTAGTTGTTTAGGCTACGTTCTTGAATTAGAGGAGTATTTTGTTTATTTAATTTCCTTTTGAGCATGTGAGTTGTTTGGGTGACTGAGTTATTTTGGTTTATATGTCCTTTGTTTATGGGCTGAAAATACTCTATAAGAGTCCTATTTTTTTTATCTGCTTTGATGGAGTATAACTATTCTCTCTTAATCTAATTTCTTGTTCCTCTACTGCTTTCCTTTCTTTTTCTTCTTTCCTTTCACCCTTGTTGTTCTACATCAGAGTATTAATATATGGAGTGATATAACTTATAAGTATCACTATCATGCTCTTCCTTCTTCCTTGTTTTATTTCCAACAGAACTTATTCTCTGTGGCAGTTTTATTGATGAAGCAATCAAAGAAGGTCTACCTATAGTCTTGCTGTCTGCTTACAGCAGAAATGGTGATAAAGTATCAAGGTATTATGCTTTTCTTGATTAGCACACTCTTTAGGAGGATGTGTTTGGTTAATGGATTTTATAGAGTCCATATCTTTTCTTATCTTCTGGCGATGACGCCTTTCTTAGGCATGGGCATTTTTCAAACTTCACTGAAACTTGCTGCTGCTACAGTCAACTCTAGGTCTGGCAATTATGTGCTACCCTAGAAACTCGTTTCATAAGTTCTCGAATTTTAATTGGTTATAGATTCACTTAAATTTTGATGACTCGAAGTCAACCCAGTCAAAATGCCTTGATTCAACATCGAAATTGATTGTTGTATTTATAAGCTGTGTATTTTGGCTTGTGCGTATGAGGTACTTGGTGTGCAAACCATGTATGGAGACTGCATGACAGATGTGCACAATGTATAAAGTCGATTCATATGTTCATATTTCATATTGAATAATGCATGATCAATGCAAGAATAAGGCTGGTAAATTAGATTGAATAACTAAAAAATTATCTTGATGTCTCTGCAATTCCTTGGTCCTTAGCTTGAACTGGAAATTTTGGTGTCTCAGATTAAGCATATGATAAGGGAGCTTAAGCATGATTCCCAAACTCATTTTCTTTGTGCTAAATTAGTGCTTCTGCTCTCAAGGAATGAAATTGATTTATTCCAAGCCAGGTTGCTAGGGCATAGTGACAAGGAATGAAATATGCTATTTCATAGTTAATTATGAGCATAATAGGTTTTACCTTTTGCATTATTGTTATGGCAGCTCTTTATAGTTGGGCACCTAGCATGCAAGACCATGAAATTGTCAATTTACCTCCACTTGCTTTACATTTTGTAGTGATATCAGTGGGAATCTCTACTAGAACATAAGATTGCATTACATTGCAGATCTATAGTTGAGAAGCTTGGCCCTGATCGAATATCGAAAGCAATGGTATTAGGAAAGGAGGAAGTACAAAGTAGCTATTATGGACAGCTTGTTCTTGGCAAAGGAGTCTCCTCTAGTTTGGATGACCAACTTGCCATAGAAGTACGAAAAGCTGGTAAATATTGGGCCTGAAGTTCATGCCTGCCCATATGGTGTTTATGAAGTTCTAGCTCGATTTTATCTTGTGCTACGACAGTTTCTGCTGAGAAGCAAAGGGTTGCTGAGGAGGTGGCCTCCATTCTGAAATTAAGTGTTGACATTGATACAAGTTCGTCAGAAAGGTCTGTATGGGTGGAAATATCTCTTTTTGTTTTGTTCATCGAATGAACCCTTCTTCTCTGTTAGCTAGCTGATTGTTCATGTGAACTGTTTTCTGAAATAATTTAGTTTAGGAGGGATATTGAATGGGACCACTCTTAAGAACATGACAAACATGTCCATAATGTACCAAATTTACACAGTTGATTTTGATTTGTGAGGAAACATTTTACCTAAAATTGGCACAAAAAATCATGTGGAATTTATGGATGATTTTTTTTAAGTATGCAAGTGTTTATATGCACTTGTGTGTGTATCAAAGTCTAATATGATACTTTAACGTCGTAGTCATCACAGCCTTGCAACAAATGATTATTAATTTTCTTTTCAAGTGCATAAGAGTTCAAATGCTTCTAGTTACTTGATTTCTTATTGTTGAAGTATTGTGTAGATTTCTTTGAACTCAAGTTTCATACACACAGCATCTGATAGAACTTCATATTTGCTAAGCTGAGCCTTTTATTATACAAGCATGTGGATCTCTGTTGTTGATATTAATTGGCTGTTATACCACTCTTGTTAGTGGATACAATGCACAAAAGCTGGTGTTAATTCTTCTATGTGATTTGACTTAGAAACTCAATATTCTTTGAATTAACATGGGTTATCGGGAACCGGGGAGCTAGGGGAGATCAAGTATAGCGTGATTTGTTAATCATTATTCACCTATATTTTATAATGGTGATATGATCACGTCAGTTGGTAACTTGGTATACAAAGATTGATTATTAAGGTCAAATCAATTGTTAATGCTAAACCTCTCTACATGAGGCGTCCAACCACCAACAATAACATCAAAGTCTCTATCTGGTCCACCACCAACAATAACATCAAAGTCTCTATCTGGTTCATGTGCTAGTTCATTAAGATAGTTGTTTGGGTGTGTTCGTTTGTGAAGGTTAACAAAAAATTAAAGTTAATCTATGTGAGGATATATTTTTTTAAAAGTTGTGTATGATATGAAATAAAGTTAATTATTTTGTTTAGATGTGTGAGGGATGTGAAATTAGTTATTATTTTGGTATATGTGTAGGATGTGAAGTAAGGTTAATGTTTATTTTGAAATATGTATATGACATAAATATAGTTAAATTTTAATGGGATTTACATATTAGAAACAAAAAGCAGTCATTCGCATATTGGACATCTAACACTTTAATATTTTATATTGCACACCTAAACCTATAAATATTACATGCTTCACTTTTTTGCCTTGTGTTATACCCATAACATTGATATTATGTGCTGCACACCATAAAAAGATAAATATTATACACCACACTGTAAATCTATAAATATTTATGTGTACGATACTTCCGAATGCATTCTTATATTGTGTTGTACACTTTAAACCTATGTATATTATGCACTACACAGTCATTTTAAAATAATGTTCTGTTTTAATGGAGATTCTTTTGGCATTTTACTAGAGTATGCTATATGTAATACTTACACAACTAGTGCGTGCACTGAACAATATTAATGTTTCGAGTGTCCACTATATAGATATGAGTATCTTTTGTATCTAATATGTAAGTTCTCTTAAATTCTAAAATTCTAATATTGAATTGTGTATGATGGGATATGCCTAATTAAAATTAGCAAGATTGACTTCAGCTTGGCTAAACAATTGCATCCTATTAACGTGGAAGGTGCCATCTCTCCTAGATATTGGGAGTTTGGGACTTGTCTTCATGGAATCATTGGTTTCAGTAATTGGATTGATATGCAGCACTGACATGGTTGTCGCAACATTGCGAGCTGCTGCTGAATATGCTGGATTGCCTGTGCAAGATTGTGTGCTCATTGCAGGAAGCCAATCTGGTGTACTGGGGGCTGAGAGAATTGGCATGCCATGCGTGGTTTTGCGAAGCAGGTAAATGCAGCTATAAGTATGATATTTGTGCATGTAAATGATAATCATTGCTATCCACAGCCTTATGCAATCAGTTTGGTTAGCATTATTATTTATTTTAGCCGGTCATTCATGCACAATGTTGCCTTAATTTATGCAATATCTTTAAACTAGTTCTTTTTTCTTACCCTTTGTTTTAAACTGTCATTTACGTATTCTATCTTCCTCTACATATAGCTTGGATTTTCTAATTGTGAATGATGATCAGATGGGAAATGTACTTTGTTTTGCACCCTTCAAAAGTTCTTCTGTTTGGTAATATAGTGCTAGGTTTGATTAGAAGTTTAATTCAATTTTATTTATTTTAACAAAGGTTTGGTTAAACATAACTTTCACTTTCATTAATATCCCATTGGTGGCTTCATTTAATGGCATACTAACTTGCTACCATTCACGTAACTGCAGCATCACGGCACGAGCTGAGTTCCGCCATGCAAAAGCAGTGATGGATGGATTTGGTGGAGCAGATCTAACAATTTCTAAGCTCCGGAACAAGATATCTTCCAATCCAAGTTAAAGTTGTTCCCATGCTTTATTGGTATCCCATTGTCCTTACTGCTTTGTCTAATATTGAACCTATGAGATAAGAAAGATATCTATAATCATGAATTCATTCTACTTGATGTTGTAATACGTAATATGATGGGTAAAAATTTATGGTGTCAAGTTAGGTGGTGGTCCAGATGGCTTTCCTCGTAGTTTTCATCCTCTTCTTCATTTATCAAAATGGTGAGATCTAAGGTTTCATGTAAGGCTGTTAACGATTCGATCTCGAACCGATCCGACCTCGGGTCAAGATTGAATTGAAAGTTTTCGATTCGATCCAGAGAATGAACCAGGAGAGTTCAATCCGATCTCGATTCGAGCTGGGTCTGGCTCATTTGCTATCGATTCAAGCTCGATCCGAGCCAAAATTGATTCGACTTTCGACTAATTTTCGATCTTTTATCCGAATATTATGTATAAATATATTTGTTCATCCAATTAGTTTAAACTATAGCTATTCGCTTTGATTTATTATTTAAAGATAAAAAAAAAAACTTACAACAAATATGATTTAAATAATTATAGAGAAAATTCTAATGAAAGTTTAATGAAGCCTTCCAATAGACTACTGAAAAAACTACATACTAAATCTAGTTACATATATATAAATATATATATATATATATATAATATTTTTTGTTTTTTTAATCGATCCGATTTCGAGCCATCTCAATCCGATCTTATGCCGGCTTAAGATTGGATTGATAAAATTTTCGAGTCAAAAAAATGGCTCGTTAGTTGGCTCATTTAGATCGAATCGAGCTCGATTCGATTCAAAATTCTATTCAATTTTTGAGCGATCTTCGATCTTCGAGCAAAATTAACAACCTTAGTTTCATGAGAGATGGAAAATTTTATCAAGGCCAAGACATAGGAAGAGACTGGGAAAAGGTGAGAAGGCATTCAAGTCGTCATTATTCTCCAGTGATGTTTCGTTGGAGCTCAAAGCTCTTCACTTTCCTCTACCCCAAATATCATTCATATGAGCAATAGAAATTAATTGTGGAGTTTTCTCTATTTCACCAGCTAACAATCAAGAGCAGAAGTTTATTTCTCTGAAGAAACTTTCACTTACCAATTTAAGCATAAGATTCTTTGCATTTTTTTAATCTAAAGAAGAGAATAAGCAGAGTAGTGCAATTAAGGAGGTGATGTTTTAGCAATTGAACGAAAGTAGGCCAAGATGTTTCGGCAAAGAAAGAGAATAGGCCAAGATATAACTCTATGGGTCTATTTGTTTATAGGGTTTAATTTAATAAGGTTAAAATTAAATTTGGATAGAAATATTTTTTTATTAAAAGTTGTGAATGATGTAAAATAAAATTAATTATTTTATTAGGATATGTGAGGGATATGATATAAAGTTAGTTATTATGTTGAGATATATGAGGGATGTGATATAAGTTAGTTATTATTTTGATAATGTGTGTAGGATGTGAAATAAAGTTAATTTTTAATGTGATGTGATATGCCTGTTTAAAATTAAACTAGGTTAATTTTAAACTCCCAAACAAACGGGGCCAATATGTTAATGCATCTAGGTGGTGATGTTTGGGCAACTTAGCGAAGGTAGAGTAATTGAGGCTGTAATTATCAAAGTAGTGCAATTGCCCATTCTCAACTTAATCCCTAATTGTAGGCTTTCCTCCCTATATGCATTAGTGGTGATTCAATCCCCGAATCACCATCAATGACAAGCCTTAATTCCATTGATCTTCATCTCAATATGTTCTTTAGTGGTAGGTTTCTTAGCCCCTAAAGTCTTTAGATGGGTGCGCAAAGCCTGCTTTCTAACTCTGCGGCAGTTCCAATAAATTGCTTTAATCATTGGGGAGATGAGCGGATGGGGTAGTCGTGGTGAGGGATTAGTCACCCTCCCTATCATAATAGCTTTGGTTCTCCTTCTTTTGTATAAGTTAACAAAATTTGTTGGGGATTTGGAGCCCTTGTGACTGGCCAATTCCCTCTCCCAATGTTTCTTTGAAATTCTTTCTCTACCCTTGTGGTTGTTGGCATTGGGGGCGAGGAGTTTTTGCAAGGGGGATTTTGATTATTTCTTGTTGGAAGTGAAGGATAGTAGGTGGATTTTTAGGGGACTTCACATCTCCTTGCATGCTTTGGTCAAGGACGACAAAGGTGTTTATGTGAGAATGAATAAGGGTTGTGTAGTCTCTAGTATTTGTCTCAGGAGTGGGCAGTTTCCTCACAAGAGTGGCTGGGAGCTGGTCATTGCTCCTCTGCTGCTGCTTCTCGGTGCTTAGAGTTGTTGATTCCTTTTACACTATTTTTCTGTAGCTCTGCATTATGCAGCTGCTTGTTCTACACATTCCCCTTCACTGTAACTTACTGCCCCGCAGCTCTGTTCTATTGGGTTGCCTTTGTTTGTTGCAATCCTACACTGTTCTACAGCTCTGTACAAATCAGGTAACTATTCTGTGAGAGTTTCATCCATGTGGTTTGTTGTCCCAAACAGGTCAGAAGCTTGTGGTGAAGGGGAAAAAAACCAGTGTGGCCTTTCTCCATGCGTTGGCTGCACCCCATCTTCTTCTTAGCTTCACTACTTCTGCTTCTGTTTGCATTTCTAGCTATTTCACCCACTGGTTGGTGTGTGTTCTATCCAAAATAACCGGTACATGAGGTTGAAAACTGAAGGTTTTGGTTGAGCTCCATTTTCCTATGAAGCCCACTAGTTTTGCAGCAGCTTTCAGTTCTATCTCCCCCTTTGCTGCGAGTTTCGCATTCTACTCCAGACGACTAGATGTTGTGGATGAACTTTATTGGTTTTTGCTTGTCTTCTCCAGCAAGCTTGTTGAGGCTGTTTTCTGTCTTGTGGGCCACAGATTCGCTCTAGCCGACGGAGATGATGAGTGTTTAGAAGTGCCGATCTGTTTGGCTAGCTTACCACCCTCCATCCTTGCTACAGCCTGTGCTACTGCTCCTCATTCTGCCTCCTTGCATCACCGGCCATGGAGGTCCAGTGGGGAGGATCTCCTCGCCACACGCCTGTTACCTAGCTCTCCTCCCATTTTCAATCGCCCTCAAAGAGTTGATGAGGGCACTGTCAGAGCAGAACAGTGGTGGAGCACGGTATTGTGGTGTTCGATGGCAGCTCGTAGTTTGCAGTTGGTCGCATAGGATGGCAGTGCTCAGTGGTCGATCGGGTAAAGTCGGAGGACTACTTACCATGAATTTTTTTTTGGGGCTATGGTTGGAAACAATTTAGAAATTTAAAGTTTAGGCTATCTTTTAGCCACCTTGCATTTTTTTAAAATTGTTTGACCTCATGGTTGTTTGGGTGTGTTAAGTTTAAGCTACATGAAAATGACTGCCAAAGGCAGGCTTCAATTTAATTTTCCAGTTTCTTTCACGATTTGCTTTCTTAAAATATATGACCTAGTTTTTGTTTTTGTTATGTTATTTTTCTTGTTATTGTTTATGTGATCCTAGATGATTATCTTGGATCTATTATGTCGAATGCCTTGTCTACATTCCAATTTTGGCTTTCTAGTCCTTTAATTTACTTTTATCCGTCCCTTATACTAAATTTCTAGTGTGATTAAATTATGTTTTTCTCATAGCATCTTCACTAGTGTATGTAATATGCCCAATGTACGTTTTGAATCACTTGTTAATTCCTATTTTGAGAAAGCGTCAAACTGATTACTGATGGCATTGTGAAAACTAGTTGCCTTCGTGTATGATCTGACGCAATATTCATTTTTCCATTAACTATCGCAGCAGAACCAGGTTTATGTTTCTTGTTTGTAGTTGATGGACAAATTCATTTTCCTCCCAATTTTGTAAATATTTCTCTCAATTTTTCATCGTTGCGTCTATCAATTTTGTTCTTCATGTTTTCTAAATACTTTGGTGTCATTTGGTCTGTGATAAAACAAGTATTTCTGATACTTATATTGAGTAATTGATTTTGCTGATACTACTGTTTAATTGAATGATTGAGTTTAAATTTTATGTTTTCAATAAAGGAGCTCTAATTTTTTTTCTTTTGAATTGCCGGTGATAATCTGGATTAGGATTGAAATTGAAAACTCATTGAAGTGTTTGAAACAAATTTTGAAATTAATTTCACAAAATGTTTAATAATTTTGTCATTAAACTTGTGTTCAATGTTGGGTGAATAGCTTAGTCCTTCAATGTTGGGTGAATAGCTTAGTCCTTCAATGTTGGCTGAATATCAAACTGATAGAGTAATCTACTTAATTCGATAACTAGTTAAATCTATATGTTCTTTGCAAACAGGAGCGGCTCAAATACTATTTACCTTAAATCATGATAAATCAAAACATTCTTAGGATGTTTATGTTTATTCTCAGGATGTTTATTCTTAGGATGTTTGTTATGTGAACATTAGACATTACTTTGTTTGGTTCGAGCTATTTTTTTTGGCCCAACATAAATTTCAATTGTAAAAATTGATTTTATTTCACATCCAATCTAAATACGAATATTAGGATTAACTTTATTTCATATTTTATATACTTTTCAATATTAAAATAAAGTTTTGTGCTATTAAATTAAAAAAAAAAAATTCTTGTCAAAAAAAAAAAAGCTCAAAGAAAACGATGCCTATTGTTGTTAAACATTATTATCCTTTTGAATTTTAAAAATGTTGGTGAATTATCCTTTTGACTCTGTCTGAATATGCACCCAAGAGCATGTTGGGAATCCATCCTGGTGTTTGGCGAGGGGCAACTTGTTATATTTGCTAGTTCTTGGGTGTGATATGATGATCCTTTCCCCAAATTATTGACCCTGATTAAACTGTGGTTTTATAAGACAATTTCTCCAACAAGAAATGAAGCCAGTTAGTCTGATCCACCAAGAAATTTAATTTTGTTGTCCCGAATGGGACTTTTTGTTGTTTCGTTGTGCTTTTATTTAATTTCCACTTGGAGAAATCAAGCAAATTTTATGTTTTCTTCTACTTTTGCATCCTGTGATGCAAATTTTTAGGTAAGGTGATTATTGTTACTATCTTAAATCTGGCCCTCATTCTAAAATGAGTTTATGATTGTATTTTTCTTCAACTTCGGTGTGATCATGATGGGCGTTGATTGCACTGCGGTGCTGCATCATTTCTCTTGACTTTTGAGAAATCCATGCTGTGGTTCTGATCTTCCTCTTTTTGCAACAGCTTTTATTTGCATTTGGTCTTTCTAGATTCCAGCTTTTATGTCAATTTGACTTTCAGGGGTTGTGTTGTTATTTTGTTGCTTATTTTCATACGCATCTTGGCCATATTACCAGGCTCGATCAGTTGCTTCATTTGAGATGTTCTTTCATATAAAAACTCAAATCAATCAATAATAAATGTCACTGTTTGTAGTTCACTTCACCAGCAGCATTATTCCCTCACTTTTCTAACAAGCTTTCTTCTTCATTCCATTTCTGTTTTTTGGAATAGCTGCCAGTAGCTTCTTTTAACATCAATTGATCAAAGCAGAATTTAACTTCACAGTTCTTAAAGCTCAGAGGACTGGAGAGATGCAGTATTTGCATCAAAGCAGTGATGCGATAATATTATTATATGCTGCATCCATAGGTGAAGAACAACCCAAAGTCTCAACTGTAACACAAATGGAGTGAAGTCCATGCAATTAACTTAAGAGGAAGTGTGGATTCAACAATACTCTTCTACACTTCAGAGTGTCGCATCCCATTTTCATATTCGCTATCATTTTTGGTAATAGCAGTAATGACAAGGGGTGACATGGTTTACGCTTTGTTTCGATCGTTTCCTTGTTCCTTGTTTTGTGGTACTGTGATTTTCTCGTTTCTCACAAATTTGGTAACTCTTTTTGTGTTCGTAAGAAATTCTATCCTTAATGCGGCTTAAGTGTTGACATCATGAGTTGGCCTGTTACTTAGTCATCGTCACCGGTCATTTGCAGCTGATTTTATTTCTTATTTATCATACTATCCTTTTGTGCTCTGGATAATCTATTAATATATAGACCTCAATCTTCATGGAGACAGAATTGCGCAGAGAGAAGCGAGGTGGATCCACATGATTTTATTACGCGTATAGTTTAAAACTCGGTTTTGATTTTGATTGCAAGATGAAAGTATTAGTTTTTATAGTTTCGATAATTTCGGTAGTTTCGACATCTGCAGTTTCGATTTTTTATAAATTATTTAATTTTGTAAATTCAAAATTAAATTTATTAATAGTTATTATTTTAAATGATTAAAAATATACAATATATTTGAAATATGTGAATGTTATAAAATGCATTAATAAAAATTATTAAAAAAAAATTAAGATAAATTCAACTCTCCAAAACATTTATATATTATTTTCTTTTTGAATTAATATGATAAGACTAAAAAAGCTGCATTTTTTGTCATTATCACCTATGTCAAGCACTTCAGATCACAGAGAAACAAAAATTATAAATTTATGAGAATATTTATTTAATTTTGTTAGATCTGCCAGTATTTTTTTTTTTTGTTGTAGTTTCAGTCAAAACTTAATAATTTTGGTTAAAACTGATAGAAATCATTATCGGCTGGAACTGAAAAATTCATTTTTTTTTTAATTGAGTCAGGTAAAATTGAAATTAAAAAATCGGGATCGGCCGATTTCACCGGTGTTTTAAAATCATGTAACTTAAACATATCAAAATAGATAGACCAAATCACTAAATTATTGTCATAAACAAATCATTATTTTTCATTATTTTACATAAGATTCTTATTTATTTATTTACCAATAATATTTAATTTTTTTCACCTCACTATGGTGTAATTTAAATTTGGGAGTTTCTTTATTCTCAAAGAAGTTCCCACCTGATTAGAACACCACTTAACTAGGCCTTCTATTTTCTATCATAAAGTTTTATTCTTTCTAATTTAAATTTATGATTGATACAACGCAGGTAAAAAATTTATTATTTCACAAAGTATATAATTAAATTTAAAAATCAGACAAAAAGAAAAAGAAACATAAGAAATCTTTGATTTTAGATGCCACTTCCTGTTTTATTTTTTTTAATTATCAATTATTGGTTAATTATGATCAATTACTTTTACTAACTGAATATTATACTATTTTCCTATTATTACCTACTAATATTCATATTTAGTGATAATTAATATTATCCTTTGTCTTATCTAAGGCCCCGTTTGGCGCAAGGACCAAAACATGATCGAAATAGTACTAGTTTAAAAAATAATAATAATAATAATAAATAAATTATTTTAATTATTCTACATAAATTTTAATATAAAAAATAATATTTTACTTCACATACTCAATAATTTTTAATAAAAATACAAACTTTATTTCACATCTTAGACTAAAATACTCGACTTGAATATTTTAGTCTAGAATATGAAATAAAGTTGATATTTTTATTTTAAATTATTGAGTATATAAAGTAAAATAATATTTTTTATATTTGAATTTTTGTAAAATAATTTAAAATATTTATTTATTATTATTATCATTGTTTTTTAAATTAGTATCATTTTGGTCCTGTTTTGGTCCTCGCGCCAAACAGGGCCTTTACTTCAGATATTTTGGTCCTGTTTTGGTCCTGTTTTGATCATGTCGTCCACTATACATCTTATCCTCGTTATGCATTTCAACATGACATAATATAGAATATATTAGTTGATATTTTTAATTGCTGCGATGCGAGATATTATCAATAGGTTCCTTAGCTTTCTTAATATTTAACTCTCACTTTAACTATCGCATTTATATTTTGGAATTTAGTCGATTTGAAGGAGCTGACCTCTGCCTGGATGACACGGGCGATTGATCGTTACATCTATAGTTGCTAATATTTCAGATAGCCTTTTTTTTTTTTTTAAAGAGATTGCTTATTATGCTGCTATTTGTAAAGTTAATAAATAATTAGCTATTTATTAAGCTTATGGTATTGACTTTTTATCATTTTACATTTAATTTTTTTTATTATTTAATTTTTTATATGTGCAGTGTAATTCAGCTTGTGGAAGGCTTATTACTTTCTCCTTTTTTCTTTTATCAATCTGATTAGTAATTTTAAAAGAATTATTGCGCAATTGTTAAGCTGAATGTAATACGGTAAAAGATTTATAGTTTTTGATTTTATTTTTTTAAGAAATTTACTTATGTCATTCCTAAAGTAATTTTTATTATATATTTTACCTTCAAAATTATCTATTTACTTTTATACAAACTAAACCCCTTCCCTCACTGCTGTTATTTTTCTTGGGGGTGAAACATTAGCCATTAAATATTATCATTTTAAATATTAGTAATTAATCTTGATGTAACAACTTTGGGGATGAAATAGCTTATTTTAGTAGGGATAAAAGTAAATATATAATTTTAGAAGTGAAATATATAATAAAACTTACTTTAAGGGTAATACAAGTAAATTTCTCTATTTTTTTAAATGTAATTCCTTTTTATTCAATATATATATATATTATATAGGGACATTTACATAGTGGATACAGAAATTAGATTAATTTACGGATTTCATCATAAATCTCAAAATATTATAGATATTATATCTAAAACAGTTATTTTTTTATTTTTCACATCCTTCAGTAAATTCTATCAGAAGATTTAACCATAATTAAATCTCAGAAAGGTCTGATGCTCGCTCGTGATGCCCGTGTAAGAAGAAGATGTAAATAGTAGAGTGATGCTCGTGTGAATACGTTGTCGTCTCGCGAGAATACGCTGCCGCCTCGCCTGAATATGCTGCTGCCGGAACCAATGCAGCTCCGCGATGCCCTAATATGAAGGTCGATGGTAAACGATGCGATTAATGACTAAGATTTTGTTAAAATTTAATTATGGTTAAATCTTCTGATAAAATTTATTGTAGGACGTGAAAAACGAAAAAATAATTATTTTAGATTTGATATCTATAATATTTTAATATTTATAATAAAATTTATAAATTAGACTGTGTACGGTGTAAATGTCCGTATTATATATTAGAAATTCATTAAATAGCATCGGAACTCGAGCTCAGCCCGCCTTTTTCTTCTGCGCACCGCGCTTTCTGGAATTCGGTCCCGTCAGATTTCGAGACCCTCGTGGCTGCCGGGAGCTCTCGAAATCTATGCGCCAATTCGAGTGGCCGCTGCAGAAATGGCGCTCGTGGTGATCTGTGGACAGCCATGCAGTGGGAAATCAACGGCAAGTCTCTGCCTCGCTGCCGCTCTGGAGTTAGTGGAACCGGCGCCGTCGGTCAGAATCATTGATGAGTCTTCCCTCCATCTCGGACGCAACCAGAGCTATGCTGGTGAGTTATCTTTCTCGTCGTTCTTCCGAGGTTCCTATGAAGATGTTTGACCCCCCCCGAAAGCCTTAATGATAAATACCCTTTATTTTTGGTTAAAAGAATAATATTTTTTTGAAAGGTGAAGGACATATTTTTGACGCCAGCGAAGGAGCACCTGTTGATCCAAAATTAACGTTTGGAGTTCTCTTCTCTATTCTTACCAATTTTTTACCGATAACTTGCAAGATTGAACTATATAAGTAGCTGTTAGCTACATCCTTATAGCTAGCATTTTAGACACTTGATGAATGTGTAAAAATGTGTATAGAAGGAATGTGAAATTCATGAGAATGAAAGATCAAGGTTAATTGTAGAAATTTTTGTATCAACAAATAAGGTCAGAAAAGAAATCAGCCAATTTAAAGGTTGGGCTCGTACATACCATATGTAAGGAACTTCCGTTTTTATGTAAAGGATCATGCAAGTCATATCACTAACTATCTATTTTCCATTAATTTCATTGACATTGCGAAAGGTTTGTAATGACAGATCTCTTTCCAAATGACCTAAAGTTGATAACAACAATATCTCGGAACTATAGAAAATGAGTAGTAAGTTCGGAAGTGTACAGGAAAGTTGAACAAATTAGAGGCCCCTACTATATATGCTATTTAATACATGTAGTGACATTAGGTTGTGTCTCCTATCTGTTGTATCCAAGTTATGGTCCCTTCCACCTTCATGTTGGAAGGTATTTGTAAGCAGCCTAGGGTAACATCCATTCATGCATAGGCATCATTGGCCATGAATTTTGAGGAAAAAGTTTCTTGAAAGTGAACATTGTCATCTCTTAACCTATGGTTGCAGGTTAATCTATTTTGCCAGTATAGGACTAAAAATTTTAAAAATTTATTTATAAATATATATAATTTATTTCAGTATATTAGTTTTTTCGTAGCTCTAATGCATAGCTATATTAGAATTTCCTTCATGAGTTTTGTTCAAATCTTGTTAACTTGATCCAACCATTAGATTAAGATGGACAACATGATTTGAGGTAATTGGATAAAAAAGATATTTGTACTTAAAATTTTAACTGAATGATCAAAAACTAATCAGAAGTAGGATGAGTGTTGACTCAGATCAAGCTTGAATTGATAATAAATTAGTTAGGCCTAGCTCGAATTGAGAATGGATGAAATTTTTTTGTTCATATTTTGGTACGGATTGAGATCATATCAAAACCTTTCAATTAAATTTTGAGCTGAGATCGGATTAACTCGAACTTAGATTGTTAACAGCTCAATGGAACTTTGAGTGGTATATGTAACTATGACTAATAAATGTTCTTGACATTAGTTGTAATTAATTGAATGGCACATTCTTCGAGATTTTTGATGTTAATCTCAAGTCTATAGGTGAAAGATCTAGAGTTGGCCAAAATGTTGAGGGCCCAAGGCCATGTTAGGAGACATCAAGCTCTTACCTTGATTGGATTGTCGAGATAGGGATTAGATGCATGGGGTTGTGCTCACTCATTGTTTGTTGTCTACAAACGAAATTGATGTATTGAGGTTTTTGAGATGTGTCAAGCGTGTTACCAACAACTATGAAAAAGTTAAGGCCATAGACTGGCCTCTTCTATGGTGATGTTGGTGAAAGTAGGAAGGAATAAACTAGATTAATGATAATTTGACAAACACATGGCTCCCATGAAGTTGGATCTAGTTTCTTTCATATAAGGCAACCAATTTGTAAAACCAAACAAATCATTGGGCTGCTCTAGAACTCCAATACAACATTACAATTAGAGGTTCGTAGTGAAAAGGTCATTATATACTAGCACAATATGATGGAAATGAAAATAGAATAATTTCATAAATAGTGGCATGAATATTTTTCATGAATGTTAACAACAATAACAACAACTAAGTCTTTATCTCATTCGGTGGGGTTAGTTATATGAATTTTTTGCTTTAACTGCACTCTGCTAAATAATGACTTTTCATTTAGTTCTAAGTATACAACGTTATTTTTCATAGTTTATTGCCTTGTATTTTTTAGTTTTTCTCTTTTTATATGAACAAAATTCAATAACTTGATTCTTTTACTAAAGCTTTTTTTGGTCTATGATGTATGTCCTAAGCTTCCTCTTTTTGAGCTTATATAAAATTAAAGCTATTCTAATCTTTTCATTGATGTACTCATTATTTATCTTATTTTTTCATATATATCCACTCATCCAACTTAACATTCTCATTTTCGTGGCACTTATTTTATTTATATGTTTCTATTTTGTAGGTCAGCACTCAACACAATATAACATCGTTAGTCTTACTATTGTCCCGTAAAATTTATCTTTAAGCTTGTGTTTGATTTTTCTATCATACAAAATACCATATGCATTCCTCCAGTTAATTCATCATACTTAAATTTTATTAATAATATTACTATCTATTTTATCGTCATTTTATATGATTGATTTGAGTTATCTAAATGACTTACTCTTCTTGATAACTTTATCACATCTACAATACAAGTATTTTTATTTTCATTAAATTTGTACTATATATATTCAATTTAAGATGCACTAAGATAAAAACTTTTAGATGCCAGAGTATTCATTTATAGCTCGAATTTCACCTTAGTCCATCTTTAGTCTAATCAACAAGAAAAAATATTATCTTTGAAAAGGATACATTAAAATACATTTTCTTGAATTGGTCATGTCAGGATTTCCATAACTAATAGAAAAAACTATGGATAGAGTTGATATCGAGTCAAGTTTGAGTGAGTTAAAGTTAAAATTGACCTTGAAATTTTCTAGTTTAACCAAACTCAAAAGTGATTCGAAATTGAATGGTTTTGATTTCGAGCTGATTTGACTCAAAACCATTGATTTCGTGCCGACTTTTCTCAAAATCATGATTTCGTGCCGACTTTTCTCAAAACCATGATTTCGTGCCGACTTTTCTCAAAACCATTGATTTCGAGCCAACTCGATTTTATATTAGAGCCCATCTCGAAATGGGTGTCATTTTTTTATTAATGATTGATAACTGTCAAATGTTGGAAACCTTGAATTGAATTAAGTAGCCCTCTTTTGACTTCACCTTGTGGCCCACCTTTCTTCCTATATATTGTGGACTTATGAAGCATGGATACTTCAAAAAATCAAGTCGTGTTCGTGTCGTACACACGGACACTCAGGGACATGCGGGAACACATTGTCGCACACGTCACGTAGCGTGCCCTAAAAAAATAATATTAAAAAAATAAAGGACACTTCTTAAACACGTGAGGACACTTTGGGGCTATCCTAGGACACTTCTGAGGTATTTCTAGGATACTTTTGAGATGAATGACACTTCTAATACGTATAGGATAGAATTGAATACATTTAATATTAATGTTAAATTTATTTATTAATATTATATTTTTTTAGTAAAATTTATGGTTACATCTACATCTTTTTGTTCTTTTTATTAATATTTAAAATTTTTATTATTGTTAAAATTTTATCTAATAAAACTAAAACTCTATTTCTTATTATTATTATTATTAAAATTTTACTTAATATAATTGAAAATTCTAAGTTAATCAAGATAAATTAAATTTCTTTATGCCTTGTTCCACTCAAACTTTACG
This sequence comes from Apostasia ramifera, assembly GCA_019297695.1. Taxonomy (NCBI): domain Eukaryota; kingdom Viridiplantae; phylum Streptophyta; class Magnoliopsida; order Asparagales; family Orchidaceae; genus Apostasia; species Apostasia ramifera. The sequence continues at coordinate 246,952 of JAEMOT010003315.1, read as the reverse complement.
AAAATAAATTAATCGCAAAAAGTTTGGAACTCTAACTTAATCTTTATCCTTCTTTCATTTTCAATACCGAGAGTTGTTACTTCATCTTATTATTATGTTCACTGTGATTGCTTAACATGTAAAATTGTATTTTCCTTTTCTTCAAAGTGTACCCTAAATTTATATCTCAAATTTTTTCAATGCTGACATCTGTTCTCAAGTTTTCATTTTGATTTTATGAGACTTCAGTGTCATAAGTTGTTTATACTTAAAAATTTAATTTTGTATTATGTTTATATATTTTTTAAGTATGAATTATTAATTTTATTATTATTATTATATTTGGCGTGTCATGTCGTGTTTGTGTCTTATATGTTGAAAAATTGTCATGTCATCGTGTCGTGTCGTGTCATATTCTCGTATTCTCGCGTCCCCGTGTCATGTGTATGCTTCATAGTTGTGGACTAAAGGCTTCTATTATTCAAATAAAAATTTAAAAAATTTTACTCATTCTTTTTATGAAAAATAATGTATATAATATATTATTTTATATATAATAATAAACTCTGGGCTGGCTCAAATCAATTTTTTAGCAAGCCATATCAAACTTGGAATCGACTCAAAATTAACTTTGATTCAAGGCATCTGAGTCATAATTTGAATAAATTATTTTCGACTTGATTTTAAACCAACTGAAATTTTTAGTCATTTTTGAGGGGCTTTCAAGTATTTTGCTCACCCTTACATATGGACTTAAAGTTGTGTTGGTATAATTTAACTATAATTGAAAAATTCTTAGGGAGTGTTTAGTTTGATGTTATTTTAGTGTTATGTCATATTATCTAGATGTCCTGACATATAGATATTATTTTTTGAGTGAATTTCATACATTTTTATAAGGCTATCTACACATATTATCACATCAAATAATTATTTTTTCTAGATAATATGACATAACACCAAGGTAACATTGAACCAAACACATTGCTTATATATTTTTTTAATAACTTGAATATGAGCGATGAAATTCTTTTCTTTTCCAAAACTCTTCAAAGATCTTGTTTTGGGATTTTATCATATGCATTTATTTTAGAAATTATCATATGCTTTTTCTAAATCAGTGAAAACTAAATGTTGATTTTCTTTTCTTTCTCTATTTTTTTCATTAAATGTTTCATCAAATGAATGACTTTTATAATAGATTATCTGACATAAAATTAAATTGATTTTTTATTACCCTAAATCTCTTAATTGTCATTTTCTAAAGTTTCAAGGTACAATTCATTATTCTTTTTGATAGACAGTTCATTAATTTAATTTCTCTATAGTTGGTATAATCTTGTACATTGTTTTTATATTTGTAAAGTGGTACTAGTGTATTTTTTTATTTATTTGACTTTTAATCTTTACAATCATTTTAAGTTAGGGCGATAGACGAAAATTACTTGGCGGTTTTATATTTTATTGCCCATTTAAATTGGGTCGGTTTAGTTCTAATAGAACCATAACTTAGATCCAAGATTAAATCATATAATCGGTTCTGAATATTTTAAGAATTGGAACTGCCCGAACCAATTTAGACCCGACTCAAATTCATCTGCTCGGTTCGGTTCCTGTTCAATTCTCGGCTCTTTGGGTATTGTTGTGCACACCTAATTGGTCAGATCATTGTTAATAGGGCTAATTCATGCTATTAATTACTTATGGCTTTCTTATTTTTGATATTCAATTACGCATGGTTTTGAGAATTATGCATGACATGGTAAGATCAATAATTTTTAAAATTATTCTAGAAAACATTAGAAAGAGGGGTCTGGTGCAATTAAATTATTTTTTTATTTTGGAGTTTTTTTAAGGTTAATCTTGTCTAACTTAAAATATTCTTGTTTCTCAAAAGTAAAAAGTTTTAACTGTATTTTAAATTCTTCACAAATCTCATGTTAAAAAATTTCTAAAAATTGACACATTTGAGGTTTTTTCTAATAAATCTTTTGAGTTTAACTTCAACATAATTTTAAAATTAAATATGTTACTAAACATGAAAGTCGTGGGTAAGCTTGGATTAAACCATAATTAAGGTAAAATAAATTTATAATTTTTTCCCGGCATATATTGGAGGTCTTGATACCATCCCTATGGTTGCAATATGTGTATTTTCAATTGTGTTTGTCAGTGCTGAACTCGCGTTTACTAAATATTCATGTTAAATAGTACATCTAGTGCCACGTTTTTTCGATTTCTCCTTTTTTTCTTTAATTATTTGTTATCAATACTAGTTCTTGCAATGCATTCTTACACTTTTTCATTTATATATATATATATATATCTGTAGACATGACAGCAGAGAAGAACTTAAGAGGTGTGTTAAGATCAGAAGTTGATCGATCCTTATCAAAAGACTGCATAATCATCATTGACTCCTTGAATAACATTAAGGTAGATATTTTCTTAGTATTAGCTGCTTCATTTATATTTGACATCCTAGTTGACCTCTGTTATCTTTAACTGTTGAGGAATTTGAAAACTCTATTTGTGAGGGATTTTGCCTGGTTGGGCTTTTGTTTTCAATTCATTTGTCTGTTTTTTGTCAGTAGCATATTTTTTGAATATTTTGTAGTTTTTTCACAAAGCTTTATAGAAATTATTAGAAGAAAATTGAAGCTGTTAAAATCTGGAAAGCTTGGCGGCATTTATGCTGTGCACAATTCTTGGTAGATGTGTTCTTTTTATGAATGCAATATACGCTAAACTTTAATAGTTTTGCTTAAAATAGACTTTAAAGATTCTACTATCTTTTGTGCTTTGAAAGCTGTGGATAGGCTGAATTTTAGCTGTAATTGTCATGGAGCACATGCCTATAAGAAACGATACCCTCAATTTACCTTAATGGTCAAAGTACATATTTGCCACAATGCTTCTGCATAAGTTCATTTCCTTCCAGAAAATCATATGCCAGCGAAGAGTAAAGATCAAGGAAAATGCATACTAAAATTTATTTTGGTCCGAATTTTCTCTTTATCTTACTTCAAATGTGAACTCATTTGTTGTTTTAGTTTGATATCAATTACTTCTCACTTATTTTTTCCCAGCTGTTATATTGTTTTGAAATTACAACCTTGTGACACTTTTTTTTATTCCACATAGTTCTTCTCCTTTATGAATGTGAGTGGGCCCTGTTGTAACAATTGCAGCTGTACGTTACTGTTCTCGACAAGATGTTCTTTAAGAAAAGTGATACTAAATTACTCTAAAGAAAGTGTGTGAACCAGTTGTAGGGCTAGCATTAATATGTCTCGATGGAAGGAGTAATATAGAACCATCTTATATTACTGGTTTCTTGAAGTTTTTACGGATACTCTTGGGAGTTAACAACCTTCAGCCAGTAATATCATTTTTAATACTTATATCCAACTGGTTCATTGGTTAATTTGTTTATGAATTTAAGCTATTTAAAAACTCAGATTATACATTTTGAATTTTTCGTAATTTTGTTTATAACAAGTGTCCTTGCAAGTATTGTTTTTTATTGTAAAGTTTGTTCAAAAAGCATTTGTCTTTTCAAAAAAATTAAAAATTTGGAGCACTACTCCTCCCTATGACAACTAGCTAACTGCATTTTTATATATTATCCTTTTCTAGTGCTAGTAGTTGGAGTGATTCCCTAATTGGACATGACGGAGAAATAACAATTCCTTGATGTCTTTCATTATGCCTTCCTAGTTTGCATAATGCAAGCAGGACACGTATAAACGATAGACTTTAGACAGGCCAGCGAATTGCTTATATCTTTTTTTTCATCTTAAGCATTTGTATGTCTATTTTAATGTGCAGGGTTATCGATATGAGTTGTGGTGCCTTGCTAGAGCTGCTGGAATAAGATATTGCGTGGTAATTACTTGTCATCTCTAAGTAGATATAAACCCATGCTTTTTCAATTATTTTACATGCTCTAATGAAATGCTTCACTGGATGTTGACTCAAAAGTCAAGATTTCAAGCAATTTCTACCATCTAATGAATGTAGTGGACGTTATTGTGCATAATTGCTTGCATTTTTTTAATTTTTTATGTAATAATACCAATTTTTAAAGTGGGTTGATATTTGGTGAAATGGATGCTCATTGTTTTTGGTTAATAACGATTTTTATATATAGTTTTTTTAGGAGCTTGAATTTCTGTTGGCAGAGAAATTCATTAAGAGAATCAAATTTGGAGAAGACGAGGGGCTTTGACTGATAGACTCATTTGCAATGTTTGCTACTCATTAAAAAAGGAGGGAACAAAACACAATGAACGCAGTGCAAAGAAGAACGCAAGGGTTTACATGATTCGAAGAGATCCTTCAACATCCATGGATCAATTATGCATGAAATCCAATAAATAAAGGAAAAAGGTTCTCTTGAGGTGGATTAAAAGAAACTGCCTTATAATGGAGTATAGTTAAATTATAAAGAAAGGATCCTAAGAAAAATAAGCTTCTGCGAAGATTCAAACGAGACTAGCTCTTGATAGGGGCTTATCTCTAACTATTACCTTGCCTTTGTGTCTGTCTCTTCTTATCTATGAGGGTGAGGTTCTATATTTGTAGAAGAGATTAGCATCATTGTTTGGAGGTAGTGATTGAGATGGCATCTGAAAAAGCCATTAACATGTTCGTTGCCAGCAAATTGAGCTCGTCAGGTGTCCACGATCTCTTAGTTATGTAGGAGTGCAAGATTGCTACAGATTGAAGATTATCACTTTGATTGAAGATGTAGACCTCTTTGACCATATCACCACATGGACGGTCATGATCATCGCATTGTTTAGCTCGTTAATAATATCTTAGAAGTATTTGTTGGGGAAGTGATAGGTCTAATGAGATAGAGTCAATTGAATATGGTTATTAGAAAATTTCAAGATCCATCCTATGATAGCAAAGATTGTTCATTAATAGAGTGTCCCTTTAAACTATTTTACTCGATTTGAACTTAACTTGATTTCTCACGACTCAAAGTCAGCTTGCTCAAATAAAGTTGATTTAACTCATAACCGATTTGATATCTATATTCAGATATGTATTTAAAGTTTTCTGATTATATTTGTGATATTTCACCTATATACATATATTATAGATTGAGTTTGGTTTTTTTTTTCAGAACATGAAATATCTTAAATTAATCAGAAGAAAAAAATAAATGTTTCTAAGAAATACAAATGCAAGGGTAATCCAATACAGAATTGGAAAGAAATCAAAACAAACATGACAAATACAATTAGTATTTCATAATATATTCCTAAAATTTATAATTTGATGTGATTCACTAATTTATATTTTGATGGGATATCTTTTGAAGAAATTGGTTTTGGAGGAGTGGTATTCTCGTAGCTCAAAGGGAAACAAGCTTGCCTGGGTTCTAGGGGGTCTCAGGTTCAAGCCGCACTACTGTTATAATTACCAAGTGGGGTCTCAAGAAATTGTGGCGTCGAAGGATTAAATGAAAAAATAGTTCTGAAGGAGAAAGGAAATTATTTTTCTTCTGGTTTTAGCTTGTTATGTGTTCCATCAAATTCTCTAAGACTTATTATTTCAGATTAAAAAAAAAATTCCCGTAGCGTTTATGATGATTTTGTTGTACTAGTCACTTTATTTGCTTTCAAAATTGATGTTTTCCTTTAAATTAAGGTTTACAGTGTTTTAACTTGCACCGTTCATTCTTCAGCTTTTCTGTGATGCAGATGAGAACCATTGTAGAGTATGGAACAATAGACGAGGGTTGAATGGAGAAGCTTCATATGACACTAAAATGCAAGTGATTTCTAACTTTCTATTTGAAGTATTAACTTCTAGAGTTGGATCGGTGTTTCTGTTGTGATAAATTCCATACTTACAAACTCCTTTGCCTCATTTGTATTTCTATTTGACATCATCTTCGTAGCATCATTGCCATTTCAGTGGTACTTTTATCTTGGGGAAACAAAGGCCTCGTTTGGTTCGAGCTTTTTTTTTGAACAATAGAAAATAAATATTTTATTTTTTAAGTTTAATAGGAGAGAAATTTATTTTAATATTAGAAAATGTGTAAAATGTGAAATACTTTCAATTCTAATATTTGTATTTGTGTTGATTGTAAAATAAAGTTAATTTTTATGGTCACCATGACATTAATTTATCCATTTGTCTCTTTTTTCTCTCTATAAGAGAGAGTTTGTCTATAGAAATGAGGGAGAGAATGCTTCGTCTTGGTCACAATGGCATGGAAGAGTAGAGGGAGGACCCCCTCACCATCGGTAGAGTAACGGCGATAGCCATCAAACAGAGATGGATTGGTAGTTAAAATAGCTTTTCAATAAAAGCGGCAAGAAGTCTCCGCGGTGGCACAAAGGATGCTGCAACATCTCAGCAAGACAGAGGAGCAGTACAGTTGATGCTGCCTCAACCTCAGGAAGCAATGGAGGAGGATGCGGAGGCTGATGGCGAGAAAATAAACCTCAGGGCCCGAAGCACTGGTACTGGAAATAGGTCAGGACACTGCAGAACAGCAACCAGAATTGGGAAAGGATGAAGAGGTACTAAAGGAAAGAAAACTCTACTCCTGGTACGATGAGGATTTGCAGCACGTTGTACTTCCTATCCAAACCTAGAGAAAGGGTTGGCGAATCACATCCAAATGACAAGGGAGATCCCACACCATCAACAGTGGCCACCTGTAAGTGGGGAGATGATCACCCAACACAGTCCCAACACACTCCAGTGCTGCTGAGTGAAGATGTAGCAGCTGCAAACGCACAATATATGGGTTCTCACTACCCTACAGCCCGGTATTCAGGCACAATAATAATTGTATGCATACTCTGTGAATGGTGATATGAATGTGTATTGAAATGTCTTTTTGAATGAGAATGGGAACACGTAATGTCGGGATGGGAATCTTTTAATTCAGGGGAGAAGTGAAGGTGATGTTATAAACAGTTGCAGATATTATTTTTGTGGATATGCTCAGATCAATGGTAAAGGAGGTGACCTAACAACTCAACGGGTGATGCAGGGGCTCAGTCATAAATCTGCTCCCAATGGTGGGGGGTGGGGGGATCATGGATGTTACTGTGACAAGAAACTGACAATTCCCCAGTTGCTGGTGGACCAACTCTTGCAATATTTTTTTTTGAATAAAAAAAATATTAAGAATGCAGATTTGCTCTGATAGGTATACTTTTTGGTAGGAGGATACCCTTCTACGTTACAGCAACTGAGGCCAAACGTAAATGGGGTGCATTGGCTGACTTCATCATAACGAAAGCAGGGCAGGGTTATTTTTTGATTAATTTCAATAAAGAAGAGGATAGAAATGTAGTTAGTATGGAGTAACATGGATTATATAGTAGGCCAAGCAGCATGCTTCGACATATGAATGTTTAGAAACCTTCAGCGGACATGATTACCACCATTCCCATTTGGATCAGATTCCGAGAATTTCCTTTGGAGTTCTGGGGACATAAAACTCATGAAAAATAGCAGTCAAGGCTGGGAAACCTCCTGTTTGACCAATTCACTGCCATGAGGGAAAATGGATTGTTTGTTGGAGTTTGTGTTCAAATTGATTTACATAAACATGTCCGACAAGGGAAGTGGCTACTAGGAGCAAAAAGAAAATCCTATAAAAATTTTGAATCTGAAGGACTCATTATTCTTTGCTTCAGCTGTCAAAGGATTGGTCATAGTGCCACAAAATGCACAAACTGTAGCACAGGAGGAGCTACAGCAAAAATGTAGAAGCAACTAATAGCCAGAAGAAACAACAGCTCCCTAATTCAGGAAATCAAGCTGGACCGGTTAATTCTATGCAAGTCAGTGAGACTGAAGTAACGACCAAAAACCTCCAGGAGGCTGAGACTGATAGATTGGGGGCTTGGATCGTCATAACTAACTGGAGGAAAATTGGAATTTTCAAAATAGAGGCAGATTTCAACGTTCAGAGGTTAAGAGGATCAAGGTTCCCTTTACCTCATATTGGAACGCAACACCACCAAAACTGTGATGATGGCAACTCACTTAGAGAGTAAGAAACAAGCACATATAAGTTGCAACCAAAACTATTAGACATGTCTTTCATTAACAGTAGCATGGTAGATAGAAATAAACATAAAGAGAGCCAACACTTATCCACCATTGGAGAGGAATCATTCAGGAGGACAGCCCAGGCCCATCCAAGAAGCTGAGAACAAAAAGGATATTCTCTGATGGGAGAGTTTATTCTCTAATGGGAGAGATGGAGATAGTGTAGAGAGAGGGAGTAAAGTGAGAGAAGGCAAAGTCATGGCTGTCGCTACAGAGAAACTTCCATGGTTGAAGCTATTGAGAGAAGAGATGGAAAGCTAGAGAGAGTAGGAAGGGATAAACAACCCTGGATATTGGAGGGTGAAGGGAGAAGCTTTAGACATCCATTGGAGAGAAAGAGAAGCAAATGAGAGAAAGAGAGCCCACACTAGAAGAAAGGGAGAAAAACCTCCTTTTCCACAATAGCTGCTAGCCTAAATAGAAGGAAGAGAGATGGTTAGGATGGAGAAAGGAAGTCCCTCCCCTATGCATGGTAAAGAGAGATGGCAGAGAGAGGACGCGATGGCCCTAGAAACGATGGAATTTTATAATCCTTTTTGAGTGTTGTGATGATATTTTGGAGATTTCTTGGGCAGCATGTTGTTTGTGGAGAATTGCAAGCCAAAATTGAAGACCTTTATAGATCTGAGGACCTAAGCGAGACAAGCATCTTTGGGCTGCAAGTAACACCACAAAGGCCTATGTAACCAAGCTATACGAGAAACAACTTGCTAGTTCTGCAGTTGGTGACACTGTTTGTAGCATGGTGTTGGACCGCTGGCATATCCAAAACCATCTGCGAATTTTGGTTTCCCTCTGAAGACTTGTGAAAAATGTCATCGTGACATTTGCTATGCTTCAAAGAAGGGGACTCAGAGGGCTCTTTTGGTTCGTGCTCAAAAATAGCAAAATTATTATTTTAGCAAGATTTCAAATTTATCACAAATTTCAATATCACAATAATAACAACAACAACAATAACAACAATCAAGTCTTGATCCCACTTGGGGTCAGCGCTCTATCAATTAACAAATTCTTATCTAAGTTTAAGTAACTAAGATCACTCTTTATAATTTCTTGCCATATCTTCTTTGGTCTCTCTTCCTTTTTGTACATGGGTAAAATCAATAACTTGATTTTTTTAACTAAAGCTTCAATCATCCTACGATTTATATATCCAAACTATCTAAGCCGATTTTCTCTAAGTTTATTCTCAATTGGTGCGACACCAATTTTCTTTCAGATATACTCATTTCTCATTCTATCCTTTCGTGTATTTGCACACATCCACCTTAGAATCCTCCTTTCTGCAATATTTATTTTATTTGTATGTTTTCTTTTTGCAGGACAGCATTCAGTATCATATATTTTCGCTGATTTTACTATAGTTTTATAAAAATTACTCTTTAAGTCCGGATGATATTTTTCTATTGCACAATACACCAGAAATATTTTTGTATTTTACTCATCTTGCTTGAATCCTGCTAATGAGATCATTATCTATTTCACTTTCATTTTGTATGATTGATCCAAGATATTTAAAGCACTCACTCTTCTTGACAATTTGATCACCAATTGTTACATGTCCAATATAAATATTTCTTTTTTGGCTAAATGTGCACTCTATATATTAGATTTTTAATCTACTGAGATAAATACTTTTAAATTTTAGATTATTCCTCCAAAGCTCGAGTTTCGTTTTAGCTCCCTCTTTTGTTTTCTCAATAAGAACAATATCATCTGCAAGAACATACACTAAGGTACTTTATCTTGGATATGTCCAGTCAAGACTTTCATAATCAAAGTAAAAAGATACGGATTTAAAGTCGAGCCTTGGTGTAATCCAACTGTAATAAAAAAATATTTACTCAAACCTCCTTGTGTCGTAACAGCTCCTTTATACATGCCTTTGATAACTTGAATATAAGCAGTACAAATCTCTTTTTTAAAAAAAAAAAAATTCTCAAAAGTACTTCTCTTGAGACTTTATCATAGGCTTTTTCTAAATCAATAAAAACTAAATGTAGATTTTTCTCTCTCCTTAAACTTCTCCATTAAACTTCTCAATAAATGAATAGCTTCTATAGTAGATCTATCTGGCATAAATCAAACTGATTCTCTCATACCTTAGTATTATGGCGCAACCTATATTCAATTACCCTTTCTCAAAGTTTTTGACATCCTTTTAGTCTTCAAAATCATATTAAATAATCTAGTAAGCTAAAAAATTTTATCTCCTAAGCACTTCCAAACATCTATTGGGATGTTATCTGGTCCTACTGTTTTTTTATACTTAATCTTTTTTAAAGCTTTCTAGACTTCAGCTTTATTGATACGTCGAATGTAAAAGTAATTTTTTACTTTTTTTAGGGTGTAGAGTTCAGTAAGATCAGTTGAATTTTCACAATTTTCATTGAAAAGCTGTTAAAAGTAATTCATTTATCTATTTTTAATATCTTCTTTTTTGAAAAATACTTTTTGATCTTCATCCTTAATATATTTTATTTAAGTTAAATTTTTAGTTTTTTTATCTTTTGTCTTAGCCATCTTATATATTGTCTTTCTCCTTCCTTAGTATCTAGCTTCTTATATAAATCCTCAAAGGCCATATTCTTTGCATTGCCGACTGCTTTCTTAGATTTTCATCGAGACACATTATATTTCACTTATTCATATTTTTGTTTTTAAATCAATTCTTGTAACAAATCTTTTTTTCCTTAATTTTTTCTTATACATCGTATTTTCACTACTAAGCATCTTTACTATTTAGAATCATTCATTTGGACTTTTCCAGCACATTCTTCACTACCTTACAGATTCAGTTAACAACTTTCAGCCACATAAGATCGGTTTTCCCGTTAGTGTTCCATTGCCAAAGTTCTAGAACCTTTTTTTAAACATACATTTGTTCTCATTCTTTAAATTCCACCATCGAATCCGAGGATAGGATTTCGGCTTATTATTTCTTCACCAATACTTTATCTCGAAATCTAAAACTATTCCTATTATTACTTCACTAATACTTTATCTCATTTTCTTATAAGAAAATAATCGGCGTTGGCCACTGCAGGCCCTTCCCTCCCTCCATGACTGTGTCCAGCTTCTCCGGCGACATCTACCGACCTGCGGGCTACGCCACCCTGCGCGTCACTCTCGAATATGGCCCGAGGAAGGAGACAAAGCAAATCGGCTTCATCATCATTGACGCTCCCTCTGGGTACAACGCGATTCTGGGGCGACCCGCGATGGCGGCGTTCCACATAGTCCGATCTACTTACCACCTATGTGTCAAATTCCCCACGCTGTTCGGCGTCGCCACCATTAGAGGGGACAAAGTCGGGGCCAAGAAATGCTTCGAAATAAACGCTCACTTCCACACGGATTACCTGGATCTCAGGGATCACACCTTGCCCCCTGACGGCCAAAACGATCACGTAACCGTTGCTGACAAAAAATCTGTACTGATTTTCAAAGATTTTCCTGAGATTGAAAAGCCTGCTCTGGCAGCGCTGCTTTCTGAGTGTTTCGATGTGTTTGCTTGGGGACTCGGGGATATGCCCGAGTAGGGGTGTGCAAATTATGGTTTAAATCGAAAAACCGAACTGAACCGTTTAAATTTAGCGGTTTGGTTTGGTTTAGAATCTAACAGTTTGGTGATGGTTTGATATTTTGAGTATTTCGGTTAATTGATTTGGGTTCGGTTTCACATATTTGAAAACCAAACCGACCGAACCGATTATTAAATAACCCACATATAAATATGATTTTAGGGTTGGGATTTAGTTGTATTATAGTAATTTTTATAGTATTGATTTTGAATTATTGAAGTGATAGCGTATATGTATATTTATGCAAACCAAACTGATATTTATTTGGTTGGTTTGGTTTGGTTTATAATCTAATTCGGTTGGTTTGGTTTGGTTTATAATCTAATTTGGTTGGTTTGGTTTCATTAAATTTAAAACCGAACTCAATTTTATTTTTGGTTTGGTCACCAAACCAACCAATTAAACCGAATGCACAGGACTATGCCCGAGATTCAAAGAAACGTAGCCGAACATCGACTTAGCCTCAAACCTGGTGCAACTCCCATCAGGCAGAAGAAAAGAAGCTTTAGCGGCGAGAAACAGCGAGCGATTCAAGAGGAGGTCGAAAAACTCCTCGTTGTCGGCTTCATCAGGGAGATCGCGTACCCTTCATGGCTCGCAAACGTCGTCGTTGTAAAGAAAGGCTCAGGGAAATGGCAGATGTGTGTAGACTTCACATACTTAAATAAGGCTTACCCCAAAGATTTCTACCCCTTATCGAGAATAGACAGGCTTGTCAACTCTTCGGCGGGATACTCAGTGATGAACTTCGTGGATGCCTTTTAGGGCTACCACCAGATCCGAATGGCAGAAGAAGACGAAAAGCGCACTTCATTCATCACCAACCAAGGGACATTTTGCTACAAGGTCATGCCATTCGGCTTGAAAAATGCAGGTGCTACGTATCAGCAAATGATTGATACCGTCTTTAAAAATCAGAAAGGGCGGAATGTGGAAGCTTACGTAGACGTCTTAATTAAAAGCAAGAGCAGGGTAGAACATCACATCGGCCTTCACGAGACACTAGACACCTGTCGTGCTTACATCAAGTTGAACCCCCTGAAGAGCATTTTTGGCATGGCATACGACAAATTCTTGGGCCACATGGTGTTAATTAGGGGAATCGAGGCGAACCCCAAAAAGATACAGGCTATCCTAGAAATGGACCTGCCTCGAACAGCCGAAGACATACAAAAGTTGAATGGAAGGATCACTTCCCTCAGCAGATTCATATCCAGGTCTGGCGAGCGATGCCTGCCATTCTTTAAGGTCCTTCGGGGAGAATACCCAGCTTGGAATGACTATCGGCAAGCATTTGAGTCACTAAAAAAGTATCTGTTGTCGCCGCCATTGATGTCCACCCCGCTCCCAGGCGAAGACCTTCTCCTCTAGCTCAGCGCCACCGACAGCTCGGTATCGGGGGTGCTTGTCCATGAAGAGGCGGGTCGGCAGCGCCTTATCCACTACGTCAGGCTCATCATTCACAGTGTTGAGCTAAGGTACCCTCTTCTCGAAAAAATTATCTTTCGCGCTAATAGCTTCTGCCTGCAGGTTACGCCACTATTTCAAGCCCACTCCATGAAAGTAGTAACGGATCAACCTCTTTGAAGAGTACTCCATCCACCCGAAGTCTCTAGAAGATTGCAGAAGTGGGCCGTGGAGCTCTCTGCGTTCGACGTTGATTTCCTTCCAGATTGGCCTCGAAGAGCCAGGTGCTTGCCGATTTCGTGGCCAAACTGACAACTACCGAGCAGCCCGAACTCCCAGAGAAATAGTTGCCTTGGATCCTCCACATCGACGGAGCCTCTGATGAACAAACCCAAGGGATCAACATCGTCTTTACTAGCCCCTGGGGTGTTCGACTCCAGAGATCAGGAAAGATACGATTCCCTGTCAAAAGCAACCAGGCCGAGTACAAAGCCCTCATCGCCGGGCTCAAGTTTGCCAAGGGCCTCGGAGCACAGCACCTTCGCATATGTAGCGACTCAATGTTGATGGTGAGCCAGTTGAATGGGACTTACCAGAAAAAAGATGGGGTGCTTAAAAGGTACTTGCAGCTGGCCAAAAACCTCCTGCAACATTTAGTCCAAGCTCTCCTGTTTCACATTCCCCGCGAAATGAACCGCTCGTGGATGAGCTGGCCAAGGAGGAAAAGGGAGACGCACAAGATATATTGGCCCTAGCTTACGACGAACCCGAAGTCTTCAATGTCAGTTCTAACCCTGGAAGCTGGATGGACAGAATCGAGCATTATCTCCAAACGGGAGAACTCCCAAACGACAGGCATCAGGCCTGCAAGCTCCGAGTAAAGGTTGCTAGGTACGTCCTATTGCAAGGGTAATTATTCAGGTGATGCTACTCCTCGCCCTTGGCGAAGTGTGTCCGCGAGGAGAACTTGAAGACCATCCTTGAACAGATCCATTCCGGTGACTGCGGGAGCCACGCCACCGGAAAAATCTCGCCCTGCAAGTCCTGCGCCAGGGATACTACCGGTCGAGCCTTCACAAAGATGCCAAGGAGTTCAGCCGAAAATGCTCCAAGTGCCAAATCTACTCGAATATTTCAAAATAACCTGCGGCGCAGCTACAACCCGCGGCACAACTACAACCCATAACGAGCTCTTGCCCTTTTTCGATGTGGGGACTCAACTTTTTGGGGTCATTCCCGAAATTTGGAAGGAACCTGTGCCATATACTGTTGGCAACAGATTACTTTTCCAAATGGTTCGAGGCCAAGGCAATGGCACAGCCGATAGACGCGAAAGTCAGAAATTTCATTTGGATATGGCTCATATGCAGGTTCGGCATCCCACTCTCCCTAGTCTGTGATAATGGAACGGCCTTCACGAGCTACGCCGTTCAAGATCTATGCTCCGAAAATGACGTTAATCTAAATTTTGCATCAGTTCGCCATCCCCAATCGAATGGACACGCTGAAGCAACGAACAAGAACTTCCTCAACGCGTCGAAGAAGCGAGTCGAAAAAGCCGGCTCGTCGTGGGCTGCCGAGCTACCAGCCGTAATCTGGGGACTCAATTGCACACCAATAGTGGCCACGGGTCAAACACCATTCTCACTCATTTTCGGCGGGGAGGCGCTCATCTCGATTGAGCTAGAGGTTTACTACCCTCGTGTCGAAAATGACAGCGGCTTCGATCCACCGGCCCTGCTCGAGTGGCAACAACAAAACAGCGACGCAAGGAAGCTCGAGCTCGATCTTCTCAATGAAAGCAGGGAGAGAGCCGCACTCTGGCTAGCCGAACATAAGCGGCGGATCACAAGAAACTACAACAAGCATGTATGGAAGCCAGGAAGGCGATCTTGTCTTGAAACTAAAAAACACCGCCAGAAGGTACATGGCATCGAGTAGGCTTGATTCCAACTGGGGGGCCCCTTCATCATCCGCAGCGTATTGGGCCCGAATACCTATAAGTTGGCACGACAAGATGGCACCCTTCTCCTCCAGGACATGGAGTGGGAATGACATCAAAAAATTTTATTCATGAACACTTGTAACCTACCGGCAATATCATGTTTGACGCCCCATTTCAATCCTAACTTAGCGCCTAGGCGACTGGCAGACAAGGGCATACCCCTTCTCGAAGACTGTAGTTAAATTTGATTAGAATGCAGACTGTGAAGCTAATTTTTAAAGATTAAAAGAATGTTTCATTTTATCTCTAATGTTAGGTTTACCAGAGGGTAGTGACGGGTTTCAGATTTATAATGATGCGTTGTTTCAAGGGTTGGGATGTGTTCTTATGCAACATGGCAGGGTCATAGCTTATGCTTCACGACAGGTATGACCACATAAGAAAAGCTATCTTACATGATTTGGAATTAGCAACAATTATTTTTGCACTAAAGATCTGGTGACACTACTTATATGGGGTAAAGTCTGAAGTGTATATATATCATCAAAGTTTGAAATATATCTTCACCCAGAAGGCTTTAAATCTAAGAGAAAGGCATTGGCTTGAATGAATTAAAGAATATGACCTGAAAATTATGTATCAATCAGGTAAGACTAATGTAGTAGCTGATGCCTTAAGTAGAAAAGCTAATTTGAGTATGATAGCTTTACAAAAAAATGAACAGTTAATGGTACTTGAGATGGAGCAATTGTCTCTGGACAGAATTAAAGTTGAAAGTCAAGTATTTTTGAGTCAACTAATAGTTAGACCTGAATGTTTTCAACTTGTAATGGATTGTTAGAACAAAGATCTGTTTATTCAAAAAATTATCAAGAAAATTGAAGAAGAAAAACAGAATGATTTCAATATTGATAATAAAAGATTATTGAAATATGGAAACAGACTATGTATACCAGACATTGATGATCTTAGGCATGTGCTATTACAAGAAGGTCATGGGACAACATATACTATTCATGGTATGATGGTCTGGTATGAAGAAAGATGTGACTGAAGCTGTCAGTAAGTGTATGTCATGTCAACAAGTTAAAGGTGAACATCAGCGACCTCCAGGTCTACTTTGACCATGGCCTATTCTTGTATGGAAATAGGAAGAAGTGGCTATGAATTTTTTAGTTGGATTGCCAAGATCATAACAAGAACATGACGTTATTTGTGTGATTGTTGATAGATTGGCTAAATTAGCTCATTTCTTGCCAATCAAAGCTACTGATTCTACTGATAAATTAGCTAAAGTTTATGTGGATCAGATTGTAAGGTTGCATGAGATACCATTTGCTATTATATCAGATTGAGATTCAAAGTTTACTTCTCGATTTTGGCGAAAAGTACATCAAGCATTTGGTACTAAGTTGAAATTCAGTACAACATTTCATCCTCAGACTGATGGTCAAATAGAAAGAACCATTCAAATACTTGAGGATTTACTACGATTATGTGTGCTGGATTTTGGAGGAAGTTGGGAAGCACATATTCCGTTGATAGAATTTGCCTATAATAACAGTTATCAATCCAGTATTGAGATGACACCCTATGAAGCTTTATATGAAAGAAAATGTCAATTACCATTGTGATGGTATGAAGGTGAAAGTCAAGCTATTTTGGGGCCTCAATTAGTTGATAAAACTACTGAAAAGATAAAATTCATACGAGAGAAACTGCGCACAGTTCAAGATAGAAAAAGTATTATGATGCTCAACATAAAAAAATAAAATTTGAAATGGGGGATCATGTATTTCTTAAAGGTAGCCCAACGAAAGGTGTAGTGCGGTTTGGAAATGCCAGAAAGTTAAAAACTCGTTATATTAAACCTTTTTCAATTATAGAAAGAGTTGGGGCTGTAACTTACAGTCTCGTATTACCATCTGAATTGGAAGGTATACATAATGTTTTCATATATTAATGTTGAGAAAATATATTTCAGATCCTTCTCAAGTGGTTCAGTTTGATTTAAAAGCAGATGAAGATAAAATCAAATTTAAGCTATAAAGAGAAACCAATCAGAATCTTAGCAAGAGATGTCAGATGATTAAGGAATAAGGAGATATCTATGATTAAAGTCTTATGAAACAATTAGACTGAAAAAGAGGCAACTTAAGAATCTGAAAATGAAATGAAAAAGTCTTATCCAGATCTCTTTGCTTAATTTTGAGGACGAAATTCTTCAAAGTGGGGAGAATTATGGTGCCCAAAGAATAATGATTTGGAGTTTAAAAATTAAAACTATTTCCGACCTAAAAGAAATAATTTTGGACCTAAAAATAAAAATTTTGGACTTCTTTATAAGAGAATGAAAACTGAGGGACTAAAATGCAATTTCCCATCAAATGTGATAAGCTCAGCGCTGAACCGCCTTTCCTTTGCCCTTTTTCCGTGTGCCGCTCGAGCTCTTGGAGAAGAGAAAAAAAGGGAATTTCCTTTCTCTCCCTCTCTCGGTTTTCCCTCTTTAGCTCTCTGTTCTCCGCCTAGGTTCTGCCGAGCCAAAGGGAAGCAGTAGTGGCGGCAGCGGCTGCAGCAGCAGCAGCAGGAGAGGAGAAGGAGAAAGAATCAGAGAAGGGTTTTTCATGTTCAAATTTCTTCTCGTATTTCACAGCTTTCATCGAGTTATCAACATGACGTATAAGAGGTAGACAAAAGTTCTAAGTTGTTTATTAAATGAAAGCTGTAAATTAATTAATTAATTTGATATAAGTAATTTTATGCGTTATGGTTGAATTAAAAAGCCATGTTCAGTTCAATGTGTTGAATTTTTTGATTTTGATGACCACAATTAATTTAGTTGTTATAGACTAATCCTCTTGTTTAGTGTGTTAACAGGTTACATTATCTTATTTGAGGATTAAGTCCAAATTAAAGTTCAGAGAATCACTGGCATTTTATTACTTTCTTTTCTAGGACAATCATGTGAGCATGTGCATATTTGTCAAGGTTTTTACTCGAGTTTTTCCTTTTAGTTTTCTAGTTAAGAAAACTTTATTTTTTTTTGTATTTGTCGTGTTTGATTGTTTAAGCAAAAAAATCTCCTCAACCTATTCATGTTAAGTAATTTGAATTGAGAGTGTAGCTCACTCAATCTGGTGATTTGAGTTTGAAGCTTAACTCAAAACTCAATACTTATCATATATTAGGTTAAAAGATGGTTTAACTTAACACAATCTCATGCCTATGATAGATGCCTACATGGTCATTGATTGCTTTTCTATTTTGGTATATGGCAACACATAACCTATTGGTTAATACCCATGTATTTTCCAAAAGGCTTCATAAGCCACATCAATCCAAATCAAGAGCCATCATTCCTTTCCCTTGTAACTTGGGTTTTGTTTCTCCCATGACATCTTGGCTTGTGTTTTGACTACTTGTAGCTTACCGTTTTTTGAAAAGCCTGATTTGCTTTGTGAATCATGATAAAATATTGAGGCATGTTTCATCTATTATTTTTTTATTTTTCATTCACTTAGCTTTGTCTCTTTGTGTTGGCTAAGTGCAACAAGCCTACAAACACAAAGGACAAAAAGGGCTGTTTTGCTTCTCTTTCTTTCCAACGGAAAAATTTCTGCATCCTCTTAAGCTTATGTGATTCTTCTACACCAATCTCTCCAACACTGTTTTTAAATTTTTCTGCACTCTCTGTTTTTGGAGAACAGCAACTCACCTTCTCCTCTCAAGCTCTCACTCGGTTTTTACTCTCCCAAAGTCATATTTGCAAAACATTTGAAGGAGATTTCAAAGAAGGAGATTGTGGTGTTTCTTAAGTGAATAGAAGCTGAAATTTTCCCTGGTTCTGTTTTATTTCCTGCTTCAGAAATTTATACTGCTGCTGCTTTGTTTTGGTTTGCTGTGAATCATGTTTCTTGAGTTGTTATTTATTGAGATTCACCAAAACTCTTGTTTTTCTTCTTGTTCTTCCTGTTGAAGGCTCATATTGTGTCTTACTTCCTTAAGCTCCTAAATAGTTTTTACTCACTGTTTTACATTAGCTTTTTCGGAATTATTCAAGTAGACCCTTGGTTAATCTACATGTGCATAGAGTACCTCATTATACGCATTGTAATTTAAGCTAGCTAGTCTAACAAAACATTACCTTCCTTTCTCCTTCTCCCTAGTGGAGGATAGAAGGAAGGTTTGCTCAGCTTTGGTGCCTGCAAAAAGCTGTAGGATTGAAGGTTTGCTTGGCTTTGGTTCCTTGAAAAAGCCATAGGGTTGTACTGGGTTTGTTCGGCTTTGGTTCCTATAAAAAGCTAGGGTTATAGTGAAATTCCCATTCGAGGTGCGTGGGGAGTGGACTAGGCGGGAGGCCGAACCACTATAAATTTCTTGTGCCTTCTGTGTGATATATTTATGTTTTGCTCTTCTCTTTTGTAAATTACTTTATTTCTGCACTGAATCCTATTTCTCAAATTGACCTCGCATTCTGGCGGTGCTCTCTGTTCTGCTCTTCTACAGACCTATTTGCTAAATCAACCTCTCAGCATTAATTGAATTATTTCTCAAGTTTATTGTTTTAATTTAAACTTCAAAAATCTATTATTCCCAATTCACCTCCCTCTTGGGAAGCCTTTGGGCCAACAAGTGGTATCAGAGCTGGTCTCCTTAATTGTGTGCTAAGTGTTTAAAGGACTAATCGCCTAGAGTCGATCCATGGCTCTTCCCACTCATATTCTTGATGATGCAATATGTGAGGGGCTTTCGGTAAATCGTCCACCTCTCTTCAAAGGTCAACACTATAATTTCTGGAAAAGAAGGATGATGATCTACCTGCAAGGAATGAACATTGAATTATGGGAGGTCACAAGGAAGTCCTTTGTGATTCCCATAAAAGAAGACAAGGTCACTCCTAAGGAGTTTGCCGATTTAGAGGTTGAAGAAAAGAGATTGACACAACTAAATGCCAAAGCACTCAACCATCTGCAATGCGGATTGTCTTCAAGTGAATTCAATCGCATTTGTAATCTTAATACGGCTTATGAGGTATGGTCTAAACTAGAACTTACCTATGAAGGTACCAATCAAGTTAAGGAATCAAAAACTAACATGTTGATTCATGATTATGAATTATTTGAAATATACTCGAATGAATCTATCAAGGATATGTTCACTCGTTTTACTAATATTACTAACTGTCTTATTTTTCTTGGAAAAATATTCACTAATGAAGAACTTGTTAGAAAAGTTTTAAGGTGTCTTCCTAACGATTATGATATTAAAGCAACGGCCATCGTGGAAGCTCGCGATCTCTCTACTCTAGAACTCGACATGTTGTTAGGTTCACTAACAATATATGAGCTAGAAATGAAAAGAAAAAGGAAGAAGAATGAGGAAGATGAAAGTGCAAAAAAAAAAGAAGTCTCTAGCTCTAAGAGTCTCTTCTCCTACTTCAAGTGCTAGTGACACCAACTCAAGTGAAAATGATGAAAAAAAGCTCAAAGATGAAATTGCCTTAATCTCAAGGCGATTTGATACCCTCATGAAGAAAAAGAGACATTTGTTTCGTCGCTCACAAAGAAAGTCGTTCAAAAACTGAGAGAACAAAGAAAATACTCTAAAGGCCAAGGAGGATGATGTCATTTGCTACAAATGCAACAAACCTGGACATATAAAGCCAAATTGTCCTCTCCTTAAGCCAAGAAAGTCAAAGAAAAAGAAGGCTCTTGTACCCACTTGGAGCGACTCAGATGAAAGCTCATCAAGTGATGACAAAGAAGAAGTGGCCAATTTATGCTTGATGGCTGACGTTGATGACGATGAGATTGAATCTACAAATTTGATAAATGAACTACCTCTTACTTATGATGAATTGGAAGAGAACCTAGTTGATCTCATTCATAGTTATGAAAAATTGAAAGATAGATATTTTTTCTTGAAAACCACTCATAGCTCATGTGACTCTCTTTGTAAAGAATTGAAGAAAAAAATTAATGATCTTACTTTAAATAATAATGATATTAGCATGATTGTTACTAAAGTCTCAAAAGAAAATGAAATGCTCAAATTTAAGAATATCATGCTTGAATCTAGATACATGCTTACCGTAAACAATGCTTCATATGTAAGAAATAGAAAGCATGCAAGAAATGATTCTCAAAATGCTTATCAAACTCATGTGCATATTCCATCACATGTTATTTGTAATTTTTGCTAAAGGCACGGACATGTTGCTTATACTTGCAAAATTAGAAAAGTCATGTTGGCATCTAAGAACTCATCTTATGTTTGGATTCTGAAAGGCTTATGACAAGTTGATTATCTTGCTACTACTAATTCTATAGGACCCAAATTTGTTTGGGTATCTAAAACCAAAACATTAGATTTCTGTATAGGTATGTCTCCACAGTGGGACCAGTGGAGGCATGTGGCTCTTGGATAGCGGATGTTCTCGTCACATGACTAGAGATAAATCAAAATTCATCACGCTAAAACCAAGAAATGGAGGGCTTGTAATTTTTGGTGACGATACCAAGAAACGCATTATCAAAATTGGTAAAGTCAGTAAAGATTCTACAATTTTCATAGATAAGGTCCTTCTTATTGATGGTCTTGCATATAATTTGCTCAGCATATCCCAATTATGTGATAATGGTTATGACATTTTATTTGATGCTTCTAATGTCTTATCAAGCAAAATGATGTTATTATGTTTGTAGGAAATAGATATAATAATATTTATTAAGTTGATTTTGGTTCTATTATTTGCAATGAAATAAAATGTTTAGCATTTCATATCAATGATTCATGGCTTTGGCATAGAAGATTAGGACATGCCAGCATGCATACCTTGCATAAAATCTCTAAATTAGATTTAAATACAGGTCTACCTAAAATTGCATTTGATAAAGATAGGCTATGTGATGCATGTCAATTAGAAAAATAAATTAGGGCTTCATTTAAGTCCAAGTCTGCTATCTCTTCATGCAAACCCTTTGAATTGTTGCATCTGGACCTATTTGGATCAATCAGAACACTTAGTCTTGATGATAAGAAATATTGTTTAGTGATTGTAGATGATTATTCTAGGTTCTCATGGACATTATTTCTTGCTCATAAGCATGATGCATTTGATTCCTTTGAATCTTTATATAAGCGCATCATGAATGAAATTGGTCTTAATGCTTTATCCATCCGTAGTGATCATGGTGGCGAGTTTGAGAATGAACGGTTTGAATCCTTTTGTGAAGAACATGGTATCTCACATAACTTCTCGGCTCCTCGAACACCTTAATAAAATGGGGTTGTGGAGAGGAAAAATCGAACACTTATTGAGATGGCACGGTCAATGCTTTATAAGCGTGGACTTCTTAAGTACTTCTGGGCTGAAGCAGTAAATACGGCTTGCTATGTTGCGAACCGTGTTACTGTTCGCTCGGTACTGAAAAAGACCCCTTATGAATTATGGAAAGGTTGAAAACCGAATATTTCTTATCTTCGCGTGGTTGCAAATGCTTCGTGCTGAATAATAGTAAGGTTGATTTAGGTAAATTTGATTCAAAATCCGATGAAGTTTTTTTCTTAGGATACTCTTCAACTAGCAAAGCGTATCGTGTTTACAACACGAGATCTATGTTGGTTGAAGAATTCATTCATGTTGAATTTGATGAATCTAATGCCAACCTATGAAGCACCGATACTTCGTGCAGCCTAATGTATCTGTATCGTATCCGTATCGGATACCGATACTCCCCGATACTCCACCGATACGTTTCCGATACGCCACGTGGCGTATCAATTTTTATTTTTAATTTTTAAAAATTCGATACTCGCCTGATACTTGCCCGATACTTGTCCGATACTTCTAATTAAAGAAAAAAATGTTGAAACAGTTGGTCTGGCCTACACAATAAAAAATAAAAAAATATATTATACATAAAACACAACTCACGCATAGACTCAAATAATAAGATTGAGAGATATACTGAACTCACACAATTGGGATTGCAAAATGCTTAATGCACGCTAGTATTTCGGCAATAAAAAAGAATTTGGTATTCGCAATCAACTGTATTATCTAATTTTTCTATATCAACTATACTATTTTTCATTCTATTAGACACCGATCACTTTTTTTTTTTTTTTAATCAAACTCATATTATGAAAATGATAGAACTTTGGTCTTTTTTATTTTGTTTATTTATTTAGTTAAGACTCAGAAAGAGGAGAGCATATATTTACTTTAACTAGATTAGTATATATGAGTTTATGTCACATTATCTATGTTATTTTCAATTATTTGTCGTTTGTATCGAGTTAATTAATTTAGGTTGGATTTAAATTAAAATTGAAACTAATTTACTGATGTATATTTAAACTCTCATCTCATTTAGATAATCTGTGATAGGTTGAAAATAATTAAATAAATTTTAAAATATTATTTTAATTTAAAATTTTTTAAACTCAATAGGTGTTGAAGGATATTTTTATTTTTTGTATTTCAATTGTCTATAATAATTTTTTAGTGATATTAATAATGTTTAAAAAAATATAATTAATTTGAAAAAAAATTTAAAAGATATTTTTGAAAATTATAACAACAAAATCTATAAATTATCATAATTTACTATAAATTTATATCTTAAATATGAGAATATGACATAATAAAGCCCGTTTGGTTGTTAAGGGATTTACTCAAATCGAAGGGATCGATTTTGAGGAAACCTTTGCACCTGTTGCTCGGTTAGAAGCTATTCGCTTTTTGCTTTCATTTGCTTGTTATAAAGATTTTCGATTATTTCAAATGGATGTCAAGAGTGTATTTCTTAATGCCTTTATTAACGAAGAAGTTTATGTCGAGCAACCACCCGGTTTTATTGATTTCTTTTTTCCGGATCATATATTTAAGCTCAAAAAGGCTCTATATGGCTTTAAACAAGCACCCCGTGCTTGGAATGAGAGATTAAGTAAATTCCTTGTGGACAATGGTTTTATCAGTGGACAAGTTGATACAACACTGTTTATAAGGAAACATGATGAAAGTTTCATTGTTGTACAAATCTATGTGGATGATATTATTTTTGGTGCTACTAATGAATCCTTGTGTGGAGAATTTTTCAAGTGTATGTCTAGGGAATTTGAAATGAGCATGATGGGAGAACTTAACTTCTTTCTTAGATTGCAAATCAAACAACTTCCCAATGACATCTTCATTTGTCAAAGCAAATACACAAGAGAGCTCAAAAAGTTTGGCATGGATAAGTCAAAGCATATTGACACTTCAATGAGCTCATCTACAAAGTTAGATAAGGATGAAAGAGGAAAGAGTGTAGATGAAAAGCTCTATCGAGGTATGATTGGATCATTACTTTATTTAACCGCAAGTAGATCAGATATCATTTTTAGTATTTGCATGTGTGCTCGTTTTCAATCGTCTCCTAAAGAATCCCACTTAAGTGCAGTTAAGCTGATCTTCAGGTATTTAGTCGGCACTCACTCTCTTGGTCTTTGGTATCCCAAAGAAAGTACATCAAACTTGATAGGATACTCTGACGCTGACTTTGCAGGTTGTAAAGTTGATCGTAAAAGCACATCTGACACTTGTCAATTTTTTGGCAATGCTCTTGTGTCTTGATCGAGTCGTAAGTAAAATTCTATGACGCTATCGGCGGCCGAAGCGGAGTATGTGGCGGCAGGTAGTTGTTGTGCACAACTACTCTGGCTGAAGTATCGATTACTTGATTATGGTATTGATTTAGGCCATATACCTATCAAATGCGATAACACTAGTTTCATATGTTTAACCAAGAACCCTATTCAACACTCACGAACTAAATACATAGAAATTCGACATCATTTTATTCATGATCATGTTAAAAAAGGTGATATCTCTTTGGAATATGTTCCCACTAGTTTGCAACTTGCTGATATCTTTACCAAGCCATTGCATGAGGATAGACTTAACTTCATAATTAGAGAGATTGGTATGCTAGATAGTTCATTCCTATAGAACTCTTGCCATGATTAGCCATTGCATTGATATTTTTATGTTATTTTAAAGTACATGACTTTCTAAGTTTTCTTACTTACACCAAACCCTTCATTTCATTGTTGTGTCAACCTTTGATTTTGCTGTTCATTTGTTCAAGCTGTTCTACACTTCTCTCAGATTTGTTTTCCAGAGAAACTCGGCCGATTTTGAAAATCGACCTCAAGTGAAATTAACCCTGGCCAATTTTGAAATTCTGTCGTATCTCTAGGGAATTTGGTGTCCGATGGATCAACGCTACTTGTTTGACCCATTGATTGACTCAACGGGCCAAACCCATCGGGCAAGGTCGACCCGCTCAATTTAAACTTCGGGCCGACCGTTTCTTTTCGGGTCAACAGGTAAAACCCGTTAACCCGCGCAGCTCAACTGCATGCGCGAATTGGGACACGTGCCCACACAGCGCCTCTTTACGCGCGGTTATCATTTCCCAAGCCTCTCTCTCTCTCTTTCTTTCTCTCCTTCTCTTTCCCTCTCGACTGCGTCGCTTCCTCTTCCTCTCCTCCGCACTTCGCCTAACCCTAACTTCCTTTGTTTCATCTTCTCCATGGCTCCTTCGAAGAAGAGAGCTGCTCCCTCTTCCCTCACATCTTCCTCTGAAGCAGATTGGGCCTCAGCTCATGAATCCACTGCCTCAGACTCATCAGTTGGCAGTCGCCTTAAGGCGCTTGCCCTGACCTCCGTGGAACCCTCTCCCATCTGCTTCCTTCTGCCTGAGGAGGCTAAAGAACCCAAAGGTCCATCCCCCTCCTCCTCCAAAAAGATGAAGAAGAAGCTGGCTACCACGACTTCTTCCAAAAAAAGTGAAGGTGGAGATCCCTCCATCCAAAGCTGCAATGAAGAAATCAGCACTTGAAGTGAAAAAGAAGAAGAAGACTGAAGGTGACTCTCTAGCAAAGAGAACTACCAGGTCAGCTGCAACAAAGACTTCAATGCCTGAACCTGCCCCCACTGCAAGTAAAAAGGGGAAGAAATTGCACAGGCCAGGTAAATCTTCTGCTGCACCTGCTTTTACGCCTCCTTTCACCTCCAACAGAAAACAAAGGATAAGGCCTAGGTTTGGGAAAACTGTTCTTACTGGAAGCAAGCCCAAACTTTCGGCTCCGCCCCCTGTTGTTGAGATCAGTGATGAGGAGTCTCCTGATTCATCTCATTTCTCTCCCTCCTTTGACTCTACTTGTGACGACTCTAGCCGTCACACTAAAAATTATCTAAGTTAGGGGAGAAGAAAGATTAATTCAACAGCGGAAGAAAACTAAATAGATTAAATGCTACTACAATAGCTCACAATACTAAATCTTAGAACAGAATAAAACATTCAACTAAAGCAAAAGAAATAGAACTACTAAAGTCCTAACTAAACACATAAGCAGATAAGTCACTCTCTAAGGAAATAAAGTAATAAACTAATTTTCTTCTTGACTAGCATTCTCCCCATTCCCGTGATTAAGTGCTCCAGTACCTGCCACGTTAGTGACAGAGTCCATTAGAACAGACTCGTAGGTTACACACTAACAAAGCCTTTAAATAAAAATATTAAACAGCAATAATAGTAATAATAATAATAACATGTTGACATGATATAATAAGAATAACAACAATTAAACATATATAACATAGATTTCAATTGAGCATGCATGTAGAATAAAGAAATGACATAGCACAGTGTGAACAGTAATATTAAACAAATATATCAGGATTTGCATAGAAAATATCATATCAGCATGTAAATAGAAATGATAAAAATATAAGTAACGTGTAAATTTCCTTTTATTAATTTCACTTTTATCTTTTGGGCCCGTGATTTCTCGTATTACGCCTCAGCTGTCTTTTACGCATTTGGGGATCGTCATCTCCTGGCCCCGTAGGCTATGGCC
>JAEMOT010003315.1:205854-219598 GCA_019297695.1 Apostasia ramifera | reverse complement strand
AGATCCGGTCCAAGGCGTAAGAAAACGTGTAGATCGAGAAGAAGATGAAGAAGAATCGTCGATGATCTCTCTCTCCAACGCGTTCCTTCTCTCTTCTCTCTCTAGGCCGGTGGCGGTTATGGGAGGGGAAGAAATTGAATCGGTGTTTTGGGTGAGAAACTCTATTTCTTTCTCTAAATAATAATCTGGGGGTATTTCTGTAATTTTTGTTAGCTTTAATTTAAGGAGGTAGTTATGGATATTTAATGGGTAATTAAATTCATTGGATTTGAATTTTAAATAACCTGATTTAATTAAATTAAATATTAGTTTTAGCCATTTTGAATTTTGAATCGCATAACAAATATTTAATATTTCATATATTTAATTTTAAATAATTAATTTCTCATGAATAAAATTAATTCCTCATAATAAATTTAATTAATCAAAAATCTAAATTTAAATTTTACCGGGATGTTACAATTCTCCCCACCTTGAGAAATTTCGTTCTCAAAATTTAGGTAAAGAGCTCGGGATAGGACTTCAGCATCTCGTCCTAAACTTCCCAAGTCGCCTCTCTTTCTGTTTGGTTGCTCCAAAGCGCCTTAATCATTGGAATCTCCTTGTTCCGAAGTCGTTTCATGTCCTTGGCTAAGATTCGAACTGGCTTTTCCTTGTAGCTTAGGTCTGATCTCACCTCCATCCTTTCTGGATTATACTGAATCACATGTGATGGATTTGGGACGTACCTTCTTAGCATCGAAATATGAGAAACATCGTGTATTCCTTCAAGATGAGGTGGTAAGGCTAGTCGGTAGGCTACCGCTCCAATCCTTTCTAAAATCTCGAAAGGTCCAATGAAACGGGGCCTCAATTTGCTTGCCTTGCCAAACTACACTAAACCTTTTATTGGGCTTACCTTTAGGAACACATGTTCTCCCATAAAGAATTTTGTCTTCTTGTGTCGAGCATCATAGTACTTCTTTTGCCTATCCTGAGCAATCTGCAATCTTTCTCTGATCACTTTAATCTTCTTAGTTGTCTTATCCACTAATTGTGGACCAAGTATTGCTCGATTCTCACCTTCGTGCCAACACAAAGGTGACTGACACTTCCTCCCATAAAGTGCTTCAAATGGGGCCATTCCAATACTAGATTGGAAGCTATTGTTATAAGCAAACTCTCCCCAACTTCCATCAAAATCCAAAACACATAGTCTGAGCAAATCCTCTAGTGTCTGAATGGTCCTCTCTGTCTGACCATCTGTCTGAGGGTGAAATGTTGTACTGAACTTCAGTTCTGTGCCAAAAGCTCTATGCAACTTCTTCCAAAAGTGTGAAGTGAACTTGGGGTCTCTATCTGATACTATAGCTGTCGGAACCCCGTGTAGCCTCACAATTTGGTCTAAGTATAATTTTGCAAGCTTGTCAGCTGATTCTGTAGTTTTCATAGGCAGAAAGTGAGCTGACTTTGTTAATCAATCTACAATCACCTAAATGGCATTGAACCCTTTTTGTGATCTGGGCAATCTAACAACAAAATCCATGGCCACTTCTTCCCACTTTCACGTAGGAATGGGTAAAGGTTGAAGTAAGCCACTTGGTCATTGATGCTCACTCTTTATCTGTTAACAAGTCAAACACTTACTGATCACATCAGCCACATCTTTCTTCATGTTTGGCCACCAAGCAAAGTGCTTTAAATCTTTATACATCTTGGTCATACCTGGATGAACTGTATACTTTGAGCTATGAGCTTCCTGTAACAGTGTTTGTCTGAGTCCTTTTGTGTTAGGTATACACAGCCTGTTTTGGAATCTCAGCGTGCCTCGCTCATCCAACCTGAAATCAGACTGCCAACCTTCCTCTACTTTCTTAATCAACTTCTGAATTGTGGGGTCTCTGCCTTGGCCTTCTTCTACTTGTTGCAGCCAGTTAGGTCTTACAACCAATTGAGAATAGTGGGCAACATTCCTATCTGTTATACACATCAACGATAGCTTCTTCATCTCAAATACCATCATCTGCTCACTGCAATCTAGATCCATCATGCTCAGATTTGCTTTTTTACTTAGTGCATCTGCCACGACCTGGATGATACATAATCTCCAAATCGTAATCCTTAATCAGCTCAAGCCAACGTCGTTGTCTCAAGTTTAGTTCCTTCTGAGTAAATATATATTTCAGACTCTGGTGATCAGTAAAGATCTCACATTTTACCCCATATAAGTAGTGCCTCCAGATTTTCAAAGCAAACACTATTGCTGCTAGCTCCAAATCATGATTTGGATAATTTTTCTCATGTGTACGCAGCTGACGTGAAGCATAAGCAATCACCTTGCTATGCTGCATCAAAACACACCCAAGTCCTTGAAACGAAGCATCACTATAAATCTGGAATCCATCACAACCTTCAGGTAGGACTAACACTGGTGCTGAAACCAAACAATCTTTCAACTGTTGAAAGCTAGCTTCACACTCTGCATCCCAGTCAAACTTTATTGATTTTATAGTGAGCTTAGTGAGTGGTAAAGCAATCTGAGAAAAGCCTTTCACAAATTTACGGTAATAACCAGCTAATCCCAAGAAACTTCTTACCTCAATCACACTAGAAGGTCGTGGCCAGTCCACTATAGCTGATACCTTCTGAGGGTCAACTGATACTCCCTTTGCATTCACCATGTGACCCAAGAATTGAACACTTGATAGCCAGAATTCACACTTAGAAAATTTAGCATATAGTTGCTTCTCTCTCAACTTCTGTAACACCAAATGTAAATATTGTGTGTGCTCTTCTGGGCTCTTTGAGTAGATCAGAATATCATCTATGAACACAATAACAAACCGGTCAAAGTATGGTTGGAACACTTGATTCATTAGGTCCATGAAAATAGCTGGAGCATTGGTTAAGCCAAAAGGCATCACCAAATACTCATAGTGCCCATATCTAGTTCGAAAAGCTGTTTTCGAGATATCCTCTTCTTTTACTTTTAACTGGTAGTATCCAGATCGAAGGTCAATCTTAGAAAAGACCGATGCTCCTTGAAGCTGGTCGAATAGATCATCGATCCTAGGAAGTGGATACTTGTTCTTCACAGTTACTCTATTGAGTTCTCGGTAATCAATACACATTCTCAAACTACCGTCCTTTTTCTTCACAAATAATACTGGTGCTCCCAAGGGTGATGTACTAGGACGAATATATCTTTTATCAAGCATCTCCTGAATCTGGGTTTTCAGCTCTAGTAACTCCACTGTAGCCATTCTATATGGAGCTTTAGATATCGGTCCAGTTCCTGGTACAAGCTTGATAGAGAACTCTACCTCTCTGTCTGGAGGTAGACCTGGTAAATCTTCTGGGAACACATCTGCATATTCTTTCACCACTGGTACACTCTGCAGCTCGATTGAATCAGCTTTGGCATCTAACATCACCATCAAATATGCCTCGCAGCCACTTCTTACAAGTCGGTGCGCTTGTAAAGCTGAAACTAATTGTACTTTACTTCCTTGGCCATAATATACTACATCTGAGGATCCAGGAATACGAACTTTGACTTTCTTCTCACGACAGTCAATAACAACCCGATAAAGAGATAACCAGTCCATACCCAAAATCACATCAAACTCAGTGATAGGTACTATGATCAACTTTGACGGAAAAATTCGATCTTTGATTGTGATCTCTATATTCACACACGATGTCACACTGATCGTCGTACCCGTAGGTAGTGCGACATTCAACACATTGTCAAGTGGATAAACTAATAAAGCTAATTTTCGCACCACATTCTCAGTGATGAAAGAATGTGAAGCACCTGAATCAAATAAAGCAATCACAGGTGAGTTGCACAAAGATATAATACCTGTGATGACATCAGGTGATTCCTGAGCCTCCTGCTGAGTAAGGGCATAAATACGGGGCTGAGCTCCACGCCCTCCAATATATCCTCCACGCCCTCCAGAAGATGCAATAGTACCGCCTCCACGACCTCCAGCAGTGGAAGCCATAGATGCTGACGTAGTAGGAGTAGCGGTAGGTGTCACCTTCTTAGGACAGTTGGGAGACATATGGCCCGTCTCGCCACAAGCATAACAAGTCCTGTTCAGCAGTCTACACTGACCCCAATGATGCTTGCCACAATGCAGACATTGTGGCTTGCCAGAGCTACCACCAGAGTTGCTTGGGCTAGTATTAGAGTGAAACCTCTTAGGTGCAAGTCCAGAATAAGACCTAGATGCTCCACCCTTCCTTTTCGCAGCTGCTTGCCTCCGATTCTAAATAATCAATTGGTCTTGCTCCTCTATGCTTGCCATGTTCACCAGTTCAGAGTACACTTGATGTTGAAAAGGCAAAACTGCTGTACGAATAGAATCACGTAGCCCTTTTCGAAAGAGATAGCACTTTTCCTTCTCATTTGGAACCATCTGTGGAACAAATTTAGCAAGTGCATTGAATTTAGCTTCATATTCATGCACCGTCATGTCTCGCTGTGTCAGTCGAGCTAGCTCCTCTCTCATCTTATCTCTAGCAGATTGGGGAACATACTGTTGCCTGAATGCCTCTAAGAATTCACTCCAAGTAATGTCCTCAAATTCTTTCTCATTGAAGAAAATTCTGCGGTGATCTTTCCACCAGTCATCTGCTGCTCCATCTAGAACACCAACAGCGAGAGCTACTTTTCTATTTGCAGGGCATCTGATGCTATCAAAAGCCTTTTCTACTGATTCAATCCACTTCTCAGCAGCAGCAGGGTCAACAATACCCTCAAAATGCGGTGGCCTCATCTTTTGAAATAGCTCCACTGTACGATCCATTTGCGGTCTCGCTGATGTACCTGCCCTTCTACTTTCTTCGACTTCGCCGGACACGGTGATGGGGGGTTGTAGCTGATGCAAGTGGACAAAGAGGAGATGGCCCTTCTACTTTCTTCCTCTTCACTCTCTCTCTAGACTCAGAGCTTCTCTCTCTAAGAAGGCTGAAAAACTTCGCCGCCGCCGGAAAAACTCGTCGGAAAACTTCTCCCGGAAAACTCCTCCTCTCCTCTCCTTCCTCTTCTCCGGAAATCTTCCCCCCCTCTCTCTCCCTCCTCCCTTCTCCTTCTTTCCTCTCCTTCTTCTTCATGGCTGGAAAACCTTCTCCGCTGGAAATCTCTTCCTCTTTCTTTTGGAAAATCTTTTCTCTCCTTCCTCCCTCTATCTTCTTCAGGGTTGCAGGTTTGTGGTAGTGGTGGTGCCGCCGGCGGTCTGAGGAGCAGCTTGGTGGGATTTTAGCCGTGTGTTGCTCCTCGTCGGCGGCCGTGCTCTTCCACTCCTCTCCCTTTTCCTGCTGCAGTGTTAATGGGGATGGGGGCTGTAGTTGTTGCAGGTGGGTTGTTGAGGAGCAGCTTGGTGGGATCTTAGCCGTGTGCTGCTCCTCACTGATGTACCTGCCCTTCTACTTTCTTCGACTTCGCCGGACACGGTGATGGGGGGTTGTAGCTGATGCAAGTGGACAAAGAGGAGATGGCCGGCTTCTGTCGGCGACGATTTTATGCTTAAACAATCAAACACGACAAATACGAAAGAAAATAAGGTTTTCTTAACTAGAAAACCAAAAAGAAAAACTCGAGTAAAAACCTTGGCAAATATGCACATGCTCACATGATTGTCCTAGAAAAGAAAGTAATAAAATGCCAGTGAGATACCGCTTTTCTCTGAACTTTAATTTGGACTTAATCCTCAAATAAGATAATGTAACCTATTAACACACTAAACAAGAGGATTAGTCTATAACAACTAAATTAATTGTGGTCATCAAAATCAAAGAGTTCAACAATCTCCCATTTTTTGATGATGACAGTTAATTTAGAAGGCTAAAGAATTTTAAAAAGATAATACAGTATAATAACTCCCTCTTAGCAGGGGACAGGGGGCAAGGTTAACAAAAGCAAGATAGAGGGATTTCAAATAAACTAAATAAAAGTAATGCTCCCCCTAAATCAATGCATTCTATTTGTACATATCTAAAGAGATAAAACAGAGATAATGCATAGAATATTGCAAAAAAAATATAAAAATGATTACTCAGTTTTACTTTGTCCACAAAGCATAGCATACTACTTTTCTCTCCCTTTGGCATAATAAAAAAAATGGCCAAAAGGAATTCTACAATATGAGATATTCAATACAACAATAAAATTAAGCAAACCCACCTCAACTAATATCATTTCTTGCTGGGAAACAGACGACCCATAATAGAATCAATCTTGAGATCAAGGATTTCAAGAGTGGTTCCATTATGGCAAACCAAATCAGTGAGTTGAGAGGTTACACGCGTAAGTCTCTTAATCTGAGCCTGTAGAGAGAGAATTTTAAGATCTTGCTCCTGGACATGGTAACCCAGCTCCTGAAAGGCATCCACAATGAATTGGGCAAATCTAGGAGTAAACATAGATGCCGGATCAGATCTGAAAGATGATGGTTGAGAGGAGTAAGAGGGTTTTGGCTGGCGAAACTTAAGGCTGTCCATAGAGAGAATAATATCTAGCACCAGGTATTTCAGAGGAAAGATCAATCCTGTAGTTGGAGCTTACGTAATAATAGATGATATTCCCATAATGCAGGCTCCTATAAGAAGGAAGTTTCCTGAGAATATTGCAGCAGCCATCAAGCTCTTGAAAAATGATGCCAACAGTATCAAGAACCCTACCCTTTAGCAGATAATAGACAACAGATTAATGGATATTGGTCCAATCACTCTTGTGTCCACAAATTTGGATCAGGCATTCTTGGAGAATTCTGCCTAAGATTTTGGCATGATCACTGCAGGCTGACAATTTCTTAACCTTGCCAGCTAAATGCCTCTTTACACTAGGGGGATTGAAGGAAGGATCAAAGCCAAGAGTTGATTCAATATCAGAAAAAGAACTGGATTCAACTTGAAGATCAGTGACGGTGATAAGATCAGTAGGAGTGCTGAAACCAAAGAATGAGGTGAGATCATCACCAGTGATGGTGATGGACTTCCCTTGAACAGAGATTTCCAGAGTCCTATTTTCAAAATCGATCTTCATGTTGGCAAAGAAAATCTGAACAATATTGCAACATAGCTATTTATTCCAGCCTTGTCTCTCAATAATTTCTATGATAAAATGATCAACCCTTTTCAGCTTGACAAGCTTTACATTCAAAATAGGAATTTTTTCAACCATGTTAAACTCACTCCAGACATTGGCATTTAGCAAAAGAGAAGAAATGAAAGCAGGCTTTGCTGGTCCCTTTTTCTTTCTGTCCTTCATATTTGGGGATCGAGGAGCAGATGAAGACGATGAGGGTTCAGCAGAATGGGAAGAGGAGGATTAAAATGAAGGTAAAAAAGAGACAGACTTTTGTTTGTCTCTCTTCACTTTCGGTGAGGAGAAAGGAGTAGTGTAACATCCCGCTAAAATTTAAATTTAGATTTTTGATTAATTAAATTTATTATGAGGAATTAATTTTATTCATGAGAAATTAATTATTTAAAATTAAATATATGAAATATTAAATATTTGTTATGCGATTCAAAATTCAAAATGGCTAAAACTAATATTTAATTTAATTAAATCAAGTTATTTAAAATTAAAATCCAATGAATTTAATTACCCATTAAATATCTATAACTACCTCCTTAAATTAAGGCTAAGAAAAATTACAGAAATACCCCCAGATTATTATTTAGAGAAAGAAAATAGAGTTTCTCACCAAAAACACCGATTCAATTTCTTTCCCTCCCATAACCGCTGTCGGCCTAGAGAGAGAAGAGAGAAGGAACGCGTTGGAGAGAGAGAAGCCGGATCTCCCTCAAAATCGACGATTCTTCTTCATCTTCTTCTCGATCTACACGTTTTCTTACGCCTTGGACCGGATCTAGCAATTTGGAGTGATCTTTTCTCTTTGGATCTCAAGAAAACCTAAGATCATGGTGAATTCGAGGTAGGTTTTACCCTAACTTAGCTAGATAAATTTTTAATTCTATTATCAAATTTAATTTGTTTCTTATTATGCTGTCAATCTGAGAAATAACGCCATGTTTTCGTAATTCTCTGAAATTTAAACCTTCATGTATTTTATTAAGCAGTGACACGACTTAATTAAGTTTAAACACAATTATCACATAATTGTTTTGAGAAAATGAGAGGTTACCGTGAAATGCAGTACCTATTAAATACCATACTTAATATATTATTTGTTTTGCTCTCTGGACTCCATGAATTGAAAATTCATGATGTTATAATCTCATAAATAATAAAGATTATTTGCAATTTATGCTTTATTCAATCCCTTTATCTCATTATTTTATGTAAGAAATTGCAAAATGAATTTTAATTAGAAGATTAATAATATGGTTGTGATTTATATGAATGTTTCAAATCCTAGTTAAAATTGGAGTCAAGCTATAATTATTTAACTGCAAATATATATATTTGTTTTCTCGATTGTGACACTCACGAGAAGGGCAAGTGCATGGGCTTGCGTGAGTAAATAAATGTACAAAATTATTGTCATACTTGATGAAACTAATTGATATTTGAGCAAGTGTATGGACTTGCCCATTTTAATAAATTATAATATAAGAATTATAATGCTCGAGCATATGATATGATATATAGGCGCGATGGCGTCCACTGCCATTTTGGGCCAGGGGGTGAAAACTCCCAAAACTGATTGAGGACCTCATATTTTAGCCATTATGAGCCATAGCCTATGGGGCCAGGAGATGACGATCCCCAAATGCGTAAAAGACAGCTGAGGCGTAATACGAGAAATCAAGGGCGCAAAAGATAAAAGTGAA
Organism: Apostasia ramifera; assembly: GCA_019297695.1. Taxonomy (NCBI): domain Eukaryota; kingdom Viridiplantae; phylum Streptophyta; class Magnoliopsida; order Asparagales; family Orchidaceae; genus Apostasia; species Apostasia ramifera. The sequence goes on along the minus strand of JAEMOT010003315.1, from coordinate 210,808 downwards.
ATTAATAAAAGAAAATTTACACGTTACTTATATTTTTATCATTTCTATTTACATGCTGATATGATATTTTCTATGCAAATCCTGATATGTTTGTTTAATATTACTGTTCACACTGTGCTATGTCATTTCTTTATCCTACATGCATGCTCAATTGGAATCTATGTTATATATGTTTAATTGTTGTTATTCTTATTATATCATATCAACATATTATTATTATTACTATTATTGTTGTTTAATATTTTTATTTAAATGCTTTGTTAGTGTACAACCTACGAGTCTGTTCTAATGGACTCTGTCACTAACATGGCAGGTACTGGAGCACTTAATCACGGGAATGGGGAGAATGCCAGTCAAGAAGAAAATTAGTTTATTACTTTATTTCCTTAGAGAGCGACTTATCTGCTTATGTGTTTAGTTAGGACTTTAGTAGTTCTATTCTTTTGCTTTAATTGAATGTTTTATTCTGTTTTAATATTTAGTATTGTGAGCTATTGTAGTAGCATTTAATCTATTTAGTTTTCTTCCGCTGTTGAATTAATCTTTCTTCTCCCCTAACTTAGATAATTTTTAGTGTGACGGTTAGGGTCGTCACAAGGTGGTATTAGAGCTCAGGTTGTCCCTTTTCTTAATGAGAGGCGTGACTGGATAAAATATAGGACTGAGAAATACACAAGCACAGTACCTATCACCTTTGTTTGCATTGTTTTTTTGTGCTAACATATATTGTAACAGGAGGAATCAAGCTGCAGATCAGGTCTCTGACAGCAATGCAAATAATGGACCCCCAAGACTACAAGGAGACTCTAATCAACACTTAGCCTTGGTGTTGATGACTATTGCTGATAGGCTGGAGGATCTGCATGGTCGCATGCCAACAGTGCCTATTCATGTTAAGTAATTTGAATTGAGAGTGTAGCTCACTCAATCTGGTGATTTGAGTTTGAAGCTTAACTCAAAACTCAATACTTATCATATATTAGGTTAAAAGATGGTTTAACTTAACACAATCTCATGCCTATGATAGATGCCTACATGGTCATTGATTGCTTTTCTATTTTGGTATATGGCAACACATAACCTATTGGTTAATACCCATGTATTTTCCAAAAGGCTTCATAAGCCACATCAATCCAAATCAAGAGCCATCATTCCTTTCCCTTGTAACTTGGGTTTTGTTTCTCCCATGACATCTTGGCTTGTGTTTTGACTACTTGTAGTTTACCATTTTTTGAAAAGCCTGATTTGCTTTGTGAATCATGATAAAATATTGAGGCATGCTTCTTCTATTATTTTTTTATTTTTCATTCACTTAGCTTTGTCTCTTTGTGTTGGCTAAGTGCAACAAGCCTACAAACACAAATGACAAAAAGGGCTGTTTTGCTTCTCTTTCTTTCCAACGGAAAAATTTCTGCATCCTCTTAAGCTTATGTGATTCTTCTACACCAATCTCTCCAACACTGTTTTTAAATTTTTTTGCACTCTCTGTTTTTGGAGAACAGCAACTCACCTTCTCCTCTCAAGCTCTCACTCGGTTTTTACTCTCCCAAAGTCATATTTGCAAAACATTTGAAGGAGATTTCAAAGAAGGAGATTGTGGTGTTTCTTAAGTGAATAGAAGCTGAAATTTTCCCTGGTTCTGTTTTATTTCCTGCTTCAGAAATTTATACTGCTACTGCTTTGTTTTGGTTTGCTGTGAATCTTGTTTCTTGAGTTGTTATTTATTGAGATTCACCAAAATTTCTCTTTTTCTTCTTGTTCTTCCTGTTGTAGGCTCATATTGTGTCTTACTTCTTTAAGCTCCGAAATAGTTTTTACTCACTATTTTATATTAGCTTTTTCGGAATTATTCAAGTAGACCCTTGGCTAATTTGCATGTGCATAGAGTACTTCATTGTACGCATTGTAATTTAAGCTAGCTAGTCTAGCAAAACATTACCTTCCTTTCTTCTTCTCTCTAGTGGAGGATAGAAGTTTTGCTCAGCTTTGGTTCCTGCAAAAAGCTGTAGGATTGAAGGTTTGCTTGGCTTTGGTTCCTTGAAAAAGCCATAGGGTTGTACTGGGTTTGTTCGGCTTTGGTCCCCATAAAAAGCCGGGGTTATAGTGAAATTCCCATTCGAGGTGCGTGGGGAGTGGACTAGGCGGGAGGCCGAACCACTATAAATCTCTTGTGCCTTCTGTGTGATATGTTTATGTTTTGCTCTTCTCTTTTGTAAATTACTTTATTTCTGCACTGAGTCCTATTTCTCAAATTGACATCGCATTCTGGCGGTGCTCTCTGTTCTGCTCTTCTGCAGACCTATTTGCTAAATCAACCTCTTAGCATTAATTGAATTATTTCTCAAGTTTATTGTTTTAATTTAAACTTCAAAAATCTATTATTCCTAATTCACCCCCCTCTTGGGAAGCCTTTGGGCCAACACAATGTTCGTTTCACAGTTAAATTCATGTTACTGTAATTGTTATTTTTCAAAATACATTGTTAGATGCATTGATTTTTGATCAAGTTACATGATTAATATATCATACATCAGAACATGAGATTTACATTTCTTTATGCTAAAGTAAAACTACAGGAATATCAAAGCACTTAAATTTGATTTGTAGACTTGGAACAACTAAATGTGATTATAAGGAGATTTTAAAGTTTGACAACGAACTAAAAATGCTTTCTTGTCATGTTTATGTCCCTGCCTATGCTCAAGTTACATGATATGATAACCTGCCAAATTCGGGGATGGTTGTCAATATGTGTAAACAACTTGCCAAATATCAGGGATGGTTGTATATGTGACACTTCTCCATTTGCGGGATATAGGAGTTGCCAAGGATCCTATGTATATGTGATGGTGAAAAGAGGCAGTTAAGGCATAATCCAAGAAACTGGGGCCCGAAAGATAAATGTATAAGAATAAAAAGGATTTGCAGTATATTATTATTATTGCATGTTAAGGTAATATCAGCATTTATGTTATGACTGTTAAATTGCCATGACTATTTATTATTGATGTTGTTAAGAAAGAATAATGTATGTTTGCTTGTAAATAATTTTTATTTAGCAAGTTAATACTTATTGTCTACTCAGTCCTTGGGTCGGTGGACTGATGCCTTTATTGGCGGTACTGGTGAAGAAAGAGACACACGAATGGTCTACGAGCACTAAATCATAAGGATTTGTATTTCGGTTTGATTTTTTTCTTGTTATATAAAATCAAATGTATAATATGATCTGTGAATAAATAAATGTGTGTTAAACATGTTTCTTGTAGTTCAGCTTGTTATTTAAATTATATTGTTTCCGCTGCATGTGTTTAACTATTCAATATTGTTAAAATTGATTGATTGATTGATTTTATGTATAATCTCTCCTGTGATTTAGGTCTGTTGTCGTGGTGTCCCGAAAGGGGACGTCATAGTACCCCAGAGTTTTGTAATCTCCTGGAGGGAGAGATTACTTGATGTGCCTTTGTAATTTTTAATGACAGTCTTGGGCCACACCTTCAAAAACAGATTGTTATTTTTGGATATCTCTGTTTACAAAACTTGAGCTTATTTAGCCACCATGTTTTTCATAATGATTTTGTTTGCCATCGCATGGGTTATTGTACTCATGTTAGAATGTTTTAGTTTGTTAAATGGACTAATGAGTTCTTTGGCTGCTCAGATTTGATGACCTAGCTAGAAGATTTGAGAGACCTGATCGGCGAAACCGCTGGGATTGTCCTCTCTTTGAATTGTTTCCATCTAGAGGTGAAAGATACTCATGAAGGATCTTAACCTTTTATGCATTGATATTTACTATTTAATATGCTTGTGTTGTCCACATGTAATTTGTTTGCCTAAACGACCGCATAATTGTTTCAATGTTGGTTCAAACTTGAAAGTTACAAGTTATTGTCATTGCATGCTTGCCATTCCACGTCTAGTTGGTTATTATAGATGACTTGCCAGAAAGATTAGTCAATCTTCTGAGATGACTGGTAAGGTGCTGAAACTTTTAAAATGAGCCAATATTTATTGTAATTTTTGCAATAAGGTTTTAGAAATCTAAGACTGACACCATAAACAAATTGAACAAAAACATGTGAAATGTCCTATAAGAAAAACTCATCGAAGTATCTTGCACCAATTAGAATTGACATATCCCTAATAAATACCTCACGGGTTTATATTTACTTTTCCAATGTTTTATCTATGAAATAGTTGAACAATCAAAATTACAGATTAAGAATGACAAAAGAACTCAACATATCAAAATTATATAGGATTGCCAAGGCAAGAGATAGAAAAACTAAAGATTTAATTGAAGTAAAATGTATTAAAGATGAAAATCAAAGAGTACTTTTTATGGAAGAAGATATCAAAAATAGATGGATGAGTTACTTTCAACAGCTTTTCAATGAAGATTGTGATAATTCAATTGATTTTACAGAATTCAGCACCCTAAAAGAAAGTAAAAATTACTCTTACATCCGACGTATTAGTAAAGCTGAAGTCTGGAAAGCTTTAAAGAAGATGAAGCATAAAAAAGCTGTAGGACCAGATAACATCCCGATTGATGTTTGGCAGTGCTTAGGAGATGAAGGAGTTTCTTGGCTCACTAGATTGTTTAATATGATTTTGAAGACTAAAAGGATGCCAAATGAATGGAGAAAGAGTATATTAGTACCTATTTATAAGAATAAAGGCGATGTACAAAATTGTGTCAATTATAGAGGAATTAAATTAATGAGTCATACTTTAAAACTTTGGGAGAGGGTGATCGAACAAAGGTTACGCCATAATACTAAGGTATCAGAGAATCAGTTTGGTTTTATGCCAGGTAGATCTACTATAGAAGCCATTCATTTACTAAGAAGTTTAATGGAGAAATTTAAGGAGAGAAAGGAAAACTTACATTTGGTTTTTATTGATTTGGAAAAAGCTTATGATAAAGTCTCAAGAGAAGTACTTT
>JAEMOT010003315.1:188008-205846 GCA_019297695.1 Apostasia ramifera | reverse complement strand
CTATTACAGTTGGATTACACCAAGGCTCGGCTTTAAGTCCGTATCTTTTGCTTTGATTATGGAAGTCATGATTGAACATATTNTGTTATGCGATAGAAAAATCTCATCCAAAATTAAGGGTAAATTTTATAAAACTGTAGTAAGACCAGCGAGGATATATGGTGCTGAATGCTGGCCTGCAAAGAAGAAACATACAAATAAAATAAATGTTGCAGAAATGAGAATGTTAAGATGGATGTGTGGATATACACGAAAGGATAGAATGAGAAATGAGTATATCCGAAAGAAAGTTGGTGTTGCACCAATTGAGGATAAACTTAGAGAAAGTCGGCTTCGATGGTTTGGACATCTAAATCGTAGGCCAATTGAAGCTCCAGTTAGAAAAATTGAGTTATTGGATTTTGCCCATGTACAAAGAGGAAGAGGGAGACCAAAGAAGACATAGCAAGAAACTATAAGGAGTGATCTTAGTTACTTAAACTTAGATAAGAATTTGGTAACTGATAGAGCGCAATGGAAACAAAGGATTCATATAGCCGACCCCACCTAGTGGGATTAAGGCTTGGTTGTTGTTGTTGTTGTTGTTAATGACAAAAGAACTCATAATTGAATGCACTAATGGGACAGCTATAATAATCTTAATGATCTTGGAAAATTATGAATGAGAAATAACCATTCAATAGGCACAAGACATAACTAATATAACATGGCCATAATAATCTGGCAATAGGCGTAAACCTTGAATCACAAGTGATTAACATGATCACTTTACACCCTTTCATAATATTGCTTTAGATACGTTGAAAATAAAGGGAAAGAAATGAAATTGGTGGATTGATTTTGGAAAGTTTATCTTAGAAAGAAATGATGCTTGGTCGAGATTGTTATGGTGCAGCTAGAACAGCTCAATAAAATTTTGTCCTTTGATGTAGGAAAGTTTAAGAACATTTAGCTTAATTAGGAAAGTTTAAGTTGCTTTGAAGCATTTTTTTCTTTCCTTTTAATTTCAATCCTTTCTATAGTGGCGCTGTAATAAGTTGCTAGCTGCATGATCAATGCACATGAAGCTCTTGATGTAGCAAGTGGACTAGTAATAGCTGTCGAGATAATTCTTATCGATGATTGTTAATGTGACAAAGTAGTTTGTCTATGAGGGTGGAAAGAAAAACAACGATAATTGATCCACATCTCTTCTATTCTGCTTTCTTGATATCTAGGTTACTGTTTTTTTTTTTTAATTTGATATGTAACTGTTGAATTTTAATCTTATAGCCATTTAAATTATTGTGATTTTCTAAAACATTTATAACTTGGACATCAATAATCTAAAGACTTTGTAATACTAAGTTAACATTCACCTTAAAAGTTGTTTTTCATCACTTCTGCTTCAACTTAATCTCTCTAATCGTGCCCATTACCTCAACAAATTTCTGAAGCTCTACATCTTTTTCTAATCTCCTTTTATTTTTTTCCTACCCCTGGTAATAGATGGAATTGAGCAACCTTCAGCAGCTATTGCAGAGTGTGTATCTTACTTAACTAGGATGGTTGACCCAAAAAGAAAGGATATCCGAGTTCTTCAGCCTACCATTGCGACACAAAATGTAAGTTTTGTCTAGGCAATTATGAAAAGTATCTTGTTAATCAAATTTCAATAATGAAAAATGAATGAAGTAATGCTACAATTGTTTTACTTATATAGTAGTCAGGAATGCATCTCTTTATTTTGTTTGTACTTGCTTATATTTGTTATACATGTTGAATGCGACTAGAGTAGCATTTTGTTGGTGCTATTTGTACTTGCATATATATATGTTATACATGTTGAATGCAACTAGAGTAGCATTTGTTCGGTGCTATACAGTCACACACGTGTGCGCACGCACACGCATATAGGTTAGGCAGGATGGGTTGGAGGTGGGAGAGGGGTGGTCTGTGTGCGTGCTTGCGTACTCCGTGCATGTGCAACTTGTATGATTGCTCTGAGAAAAAGACAATTAAATATATAAAAGATCTGTCATGGATTTTGAACTTCCATTTTTGACCTTACTATTAGCAACAATTTGTAGGATGCTATCAGCAGGCTTTGCACATGATCTCAGTTTGTGAATTCAGTGATGTAAACCGAAATTCAATTGCACACCAGTTTTGTTTACTGATTGACCTTCTTAACACGCTGAAATTCTGCATTAGAAATTTCTTCCAATCAATTCTTGATTAAGAACCATCATCATCACTACCATCAAATAGCCTTATCCCATCATGGATCCTAAACTATCCTTCAGTCCTACCACAAAAATTTAATTTGAGAGCTGAATATTTCCCAAGAATCATTAGCTATAGAAGTTTTGGTTAAAAAAAAAAAAGGTTTCTGTGATTCATTAGCTACAAAGGCTAGAGCTGATGATTTCCAAGAATATTTAGTTATTTCTGAAATTCGGTCATAGCCTATATGAATATTTAGTTATTTAGCCTAAGTACAATACTGTTCTGATATAGTTGGCCCACTTATGTTTACTGAACTGCTGCTTTTTGTGTGTTGATAGTTGACCTGGAGTCTTTAGCCATTCTTATAAATGTTTGTGCTGTCTTTTAACTGGAAGCTGGAAACCTTGTCTTCACTGATCAAACTTTGCTTAGCAGCTATCTTTCTATTCATCGGGAGTTTACGTACATAGCAACTTAAAACTTGCTTTTCATATATTTTGAACTTTTTGTTTTCTTAAAAAAACTACTTAAATCTTGCATATATTATTTAAAATCTACTTGAGCTGGCATTTAGTTAGCATTTGTTGAAAATAGTGGTATATATCATTGGACCTTCTAAATTTCCTTGAAATTTAGGTCTTTGTGAACTACAAGGAGACCATGTGAGTACATAATTTTATATGAAGGATAGTTTTTAGAATGCAAATCTTATTTAAGAATTAATTCAGTGAACAAAAAAAATGTAAATTTACAGAGAATTTAGTATCCAATGAAATATACAACAATTTTGATGGTGGTTAACAGATGTGGTATGTGGATAATATTTAAGGTTCAAGTGATCTTCGAGTAAATGTGAGGTTTAATATGTGAATATGTAGTTAAGTTTAATGCGTTATATACACAATTCATCCCCTGTTTATTTGTTGTTTTTGTGATGAAGTAAAATTAAACTAGCTCAAGGATTATCAAGAATGCCATCATTGTTAATAGGGGTAATTCCACTTAGACCCCTGAGGTTTACTCGACTTGCCACGCAAGTTCACAATTTTGAAAACTGCCAAACAGGTCCCCAAAATTTATTGAATAGGTCATTGTGGTCTTTAATATTTATAAAAAGCTTCCAATAAGGTCCAATTAAACATTTTCCATTAAACATTCTATTAAATCAAAATTTTAATTAAAAAATCATAATTTTTTATGTGAAATTACAATTGTACCCCTGAGGTTTACTCGCACGCGTCGAGNGCGAATGCCCGCGATCGGAAAACTCTTATGGCGGAAATCGGAAATATGGAAGGGTAAGAAGGGGATTTTCATAATTTAATTAGCGTTTAACGGATACCGTCACAGAAGGACCACAATGACTTATTCAGTAAGTTTTGGGGACTTGTCTAGCATGTTTTTAAAATTGTGGACCTACGTGGCAAGTCGAGTAAACTTCAGGGGCCTAAGTGGAATTATCCCTTATTAATATTTCGAAATGTACATGCAGTATTCATAAAAAAAAAGAAAAAAGAAATGCACATGCAGTATACATTTTGGGTCTTCATGACTGGTCATGCTTCAAGCTAACTATTTTATCTGTAGTTGAATGACTTGAAGTCTTTCTAATTGTACGACAATTTTGTAGGCACGAACAGCAGAAGCCAATTCTCTTTATGAGTTGGATAAAGCAACTCAGGTACCTATCGAGATGCACATTATATGTGGTGTTTGATAAAATTGCATATGTATTAGTTAAGTGATACTTCATTTTCCCTTTTTTTAAGGAAGTAATCAATGCCATTATAGAAGCGCAGTCTCAAGATCTTGGAGGAAGTTTGAATAAGATTTCAATTGGTCATCAAATGCCAACCATATCCTTTCCTAAACATTAATACTCATTTTCTCTTGACATTGCATAGAATTTTTATTTTTCCTCATTCTCTATTTGAGGTCCCTGCTTGAAATTATTCTCGTAGTTTCGATATTATATTGAATTCCTGACATGCCATGTGCGGAAAAAATCTTGATCCCCCTCACATTTTTGCTCTTGATCACTAACAAATCTTAAGAAAAGCGTCAAACAACGAGCCAGTGAATCATTATCACGGGCATATCTAGCAAGGTGTTTGGGATTATTTTATATGGTTCTAACTGCTCCCATAGCCAAGTTGTAAGCCTTAATCATCTCGTGCACATAAATTTCCAGAGACGTGTTGGGCTTCCTGAGCTAAGAAGCCTACGACGCACATTCATAAAGTTGACAGGGCAAACTAGCCTGAGTGGTCCGCCGCCTCCTGCTGATGCAGATACTGCAAAGAGGATGTTTGTGGAATACCTAAACAGGGAAATTAGTGCTGCTTAAGGAAAATTTTTCCTCTATATTTCCTACATAGATAAATGAAAATGTTCCTCCTCTGTTGGAGAAATACTTTACTTGTCAAGCGTTGATTTTCGACTATTTGCTTTTAATATTTTTATTATTTTGCTTCTGTTGTTTCATTTTTGAATTAGGTGTAGCTCCTTTTGCGCGAAAGCTTGTTGGAGGCCTTATAGCTTTTACCTTCATCTTCCATCATATCTGCTTAGCTATTCAAAAGAGCATTACAGCTTCATTTTTCAGTCATATGTAACACAGTATTTGTTATACCTATAAATTTGATAAATTACCTCCTAAAATTATGTAGTTAATCTCATCTAATAAGATAAATTCTTAGTTGTTATTGTACCTCCTAAAATGGTACAAGAACTTTTTGCTACTGATTACCTATGTGATCTATTTCACATTTTTAACCATCAAACTTGTTTTCATCATATTTATCATCGCCGAGATGATTTTTTTTATCCAGATGAGCTTAGAACTAAAAATGTTTTAGGTTAGACAAGTGGTCCGCTGTGGCGCAAGTTCTTTCCAAATTTCAGAGGAATGCTTCCACTTTAATTGTTTCGTTTCCTCATCTTGCATGCTAAATATATGTGGTGATATTCAGCTAAGGGAATTTCAATTCTTATACTTTCTGCTTTGAGAAAATTATTATACATAGTATCCACAATTAGTGTTACTGTATTTCATACCATCAAAAAAAATGTAACTGTATTATATAATAATTTAAAATTTACTTTTTAAGATCTGGAATGCAATATGTATATAAAAAAAATGTAAATAAGTCGGCGTGTTATATATATTTCGTTAATGCGCAACAAAATTGTAAAGTTGTCTTTTTAAAATGTTAGTCCTTAGACTGAACTTACCACGTCAATGGGTGAGTTATCCAGTGTTGAACTGCTAGAAACTCAAAAGGCTATCTTAGAATACGTTGTATTGACTCACGAAATCAATTCAAATTTCGTATAAGTAAAAAAAAAAAGAAAAAAAAAAAAACTGATTATGTTTGGCAAAACGAAAGAATAACAGAGATTATCTTAGAAGGCATCTCCAAAAGCAAAAAAAAAAAAATCTCAGAAGGCAAGAGAAAGGCGTGGAAAGCAGCTGCTTGCATTCTGAGAGAAGGTAAAGCCCATCGAAATCAGAAGGAAAAGATCATAATCAAACATTAGTTTCGGACAGGATCCAGTATTTCTTAACAACACAACTTGATAAAAAATAAATAAAATTACAAATTACAAATAGAAAAAAAAACAGAATATATATTTAATCCTCGCAGTTAATGAGGATTTCTTTGTAGTTGCTTCTTCTTCCTTGGAACGGCTATCTTTAAACTAGTTCATGAAGTTCAACTGTTGCTTATAAATTTCTACTTCAAATCAATCATTCAAACATTTTTGCTTGCAGAATGAGGAAAGCTGAAAGATTGCTTCCATAATCAACTATTCACTCTTATCATGGAGAGTGCCTATTCTACCACGATCATTAATGCTTAAGCTGCCAGCACCAAGTGCACATAAAACTGCAACTCATTCAAATGCATCGTCGGTGCTTTCGTTGCTCTGGTCCCACTGGCATTGAATTTCCTTTGTTAAAATCATAAGTCAATGAGGATGCATGGAATCTCTTTGCTGTTAATGCTCAAAGAATGTTGAATATCCTCGTCTTCTTTTTAGAAGTGTAAAACCAGTGGATGCATCTAAAGGTCGTGAATGGAAGTTTCTAGAAATATATCCACAAATAAAAGTTCAAATCGAATTAGTAAAAAAGCACACACAAAGAATCACAAGCAAACACTAAGATTTACAAGGTGAGTTATCATAAAATATCTACATACTTGGCCCGCCTCTTTAGGTTGTATACAAATGTTTTGCTATAAAATCACTCCTTTGCACTGGATTAATGAAATAAACCAAAACTAGACAAAATAGAAAGCTCCATATCTTCTAAGATACCACTTAGAAGCTCTCTTCACTCTAAAATGAAGGAAACACACTCACCTCCTCTAAATCACAATTTAGAGGGCCTATTCACTCTGAAGTTAAGGAATTAAAAAAGAAATTAAAAAAGGTAACATTAGAAGCAAATCAGATAGATCAAACCTCACACTTCCTACAGTTAAACCTTGCTGCACTTGAGAGGAATGGATGATCAAATGGAAAGCTTAACCACTATATCATAATTAAAGTTTTGTGAACTTAAGAGAATGTTTTTGAAAGTTTTTTCATTAGTCACAACACAATGGGACGAAACAACTATATAAAGTTTCCAAAAAAATACCATTAAGTTTGAAAGTGTTAAGAAGGAAACTTGAACAACTAGTTAGTTAACTTTGCTGGAAAACAGGATTAGGTCAACCTCGTACAAGCCTGGTATGAACTTAGAATACTAGCCATATTACGTCCCAACATAATTTGAGTCAACTCAGGACCATAGTTTGACCTGAGCTATCTGGGTCGATCTAGCCAATCCTTAATTCGACCTAACCCGAATTTTTAGCAAAACAAGAACCATTGTACTAAGTTGATGTAAGACAACCCAGTTGCAAATCTTGGAGTTTCTAGAGAAAGTCGACTTATTCATATCTTAAGTCAATTTAGACCACAAATAAAGGACAACCTAGAGTGTCTCTGATGCTCAACCATCATCCGGTCCCTCCCCTACCCATCAAGATTAACCTTACACATAATTTACTTAAATAAACCCAAAATATAATAATAAAAATCTAAATCATCTTTAGCTTGCTCAAATGAGTTTGTCAATGTGTCTTTATCCCTCAATTATCATCAATCCACACCCACACCATCAACATTAACCTCACAATCTGAAATAAACCCACAATACAGTGATAACAATTTAAATCATCTTCAAGTTGCTCCCTTAACTACCTTGGTGGATCAATGCAAATTATTTAATTATTTTTATTCATTGAGTGTTATTGTTGCCCTAGTCAATTTCTTCATATTCCTAATTTTTATTTATTTTAGAGTCATACCTACTCCTAAACCATTTATTTTGATTTTAAGATAAAATTAGCACCGCTGTTTGTATAATTGAATATTTGATATAGATGAATGAAAATTTTGAGTTTCAAATAAAAACAGAACTTGTCCAACCAATTCCTACTTGATCCCAGTGGGAACTGGTTTGTTCGATCCCTTAGATAGAACAGTTTAGGAACTAGTCTGTTCAGTGTTGTGAGCGAAACGATTGAAACTATTCCTATTGAACCTATTTAGTTCCAAACTGGTTTTGCTGTTTTGATTCTTTGAACAACAATCTTTCATGAGAACTCATAGCACATCGTACCATGACGCCTTACTGGATTAATGCATATTACTCAATTATTTTAATTTATTGAATCATTAGGTTGACTTAGTCAAGTACTTAAGTCTTTTATATTTCTCCCACTTATTCTTATTCTTATTTTTATATTAATCTTAATAACAAATCTTCCTTTCTTTAAATTTTTCTTGTATATCATGCTTTGCGGTGGAAAACTGATGCATAAAAAAAAATTATAGAAGGCAAGATTTGTTATAAAAATTAATTTAAAAATAAAAATAAAGATAAGTGGGAGAAATATAAAGTGGCCTAATAAGAGTCTAAGAAAGCAGTCTATCGTGCAAAAAATATGACTCTTGAAGATTTATATAAGAAGCTAAATACTAAAGAAGCAGAAAGACACTAAGGAAAGGGATAAAAACTAAAAACTTAACTCAAGTAAAATGAGATCAAAAAGTACTTTTTATGAAAGAACATACAACAACAACCAAGCCTTAATTCCACTAGGTAGGATTGGTTACATGAATTCTTTATTTCCATTGCGCTCTATCAATTAACATATTCTTATATAAATCTAAGTAACTAAGATCATTCCTTATAGTTTTTTACCATATTTTCTTTGATCTCCCTCTTCCTCTTTGTATATAAGCAAGATCCAATAACTCATTTTTTTTTCATAAAAAAACATATCAAACCTAAATAGATAAGTTACTTTCAATAGTTTTTCAATGAAGATTGTGTAAATACAATTGATCTTATTGAACTTAGCATCCCAAAAGAAAATAAAAATTACTCTTATATCTGACATATCAATAAAGTTGAAGTCTGAAAAATTTTAAAGAAGATGAAGTATAAAAAAATAATAGAATGGGATGACACCCTAATAGATGTTTGAAAATACTTGAGAGATGGAGTTTCTTGGCTCACTAAATTATTTAATATATTTTAAAAATTAAAAAAATATCAAATAAATAGAAGAAGAATATATTGATATCTATTTACAAAAATAAAGGAGATATATAAAATTATGTCAATTAAAGAAGAATTAAATCAATGAGTCATACTTTAAAATTCTAGAAAAGAGTAATCGAATATAAATTACATCGTGATATTAAAGTATCAGAGAATCAACTTACTTTTATGTCAGATAGACCTACTATAAAAGCTATTCATTTATCGAAAAATTTAATGAAAAAATATAAAAAAATAAAGGAAAACTTACATCTGATTTCTACTGATTTGAGAAAAGCCTATGATAAAATCTCCAGAAAAAGTATTTTGAATATTTAAAAAAAAAAAAGAATTTACACTACTTATATTCAAATTATTAAAGACATGTATAAAAGAGTTGTTACCTGCATTTGGACACAATAAAATTTGACTAAAAATTTTTCTATTACACTTGGATTACACCAAGACTCAGCTTTAAGTTCATATCTTTTTCCTTTGATTATGCTAGTCTTGACTGGACATATCCAAGATGAGGTACTTTAGTGTATACTCTTCGCTAGATGATATTGTCCTTGTTGATAAAACTAAAGGAGCCAAAGCGACACTCAAGCTATAAATAAATACTTTAGAATCTAAAAATTCTCGTCTTAGTAGATCAAAAACTGAATATATAGAGTGCACATTTAGTCAAAAAGAATTTATATTGGTGACGTGAAAATTGGTGATCAAATTATAGATACCTTCGATCAATCATACAAAATAATGGTGAAACAGATAATAATGTTATTAGCAGAATCTGAGCAGGATAAGCAAAATGAAGAAATACTTCTAGTGTGATGCACGATAGAAAAATTTTATCCAGACTTAAAGGTAAATTTTATAAAATTGTAGTAAGATCAGTGATAATATATAATACAGAATGCTGGTCTACAAAAAATAAATAAATAAATAAAATAAATGCTACAGAATTGAAGATGTTAAGGTGAATGTGTGAGTATACACAAAAAAATATAATGAGAAATGAGTACATCTACGAAAAAGTTGGAGTTGAACCAATTAAGAATAAATTTAGAGATAGTCGGCTTAAATAGTTTAGGCATGTAAATCATAAGACGATTGAAGCTCCAGTTAGGAAAATCGAGTTATTAACTTTTGCTCATGTACAAAAGAAAGAGGGAGATTAAAGAAGACATGATAAGAAACTATAAAAAATAATCTTACTCACTTAGACCTAAATTAGAATTTATTAATTGATAGAGCACAATGAAAACAAAAGATTTATGCAGTCGATCTCATCTAGTGGGATTAAGGCTTGGTGGTTATTGTTGAAATTTTTATTTTAGTGTCACACTCCTACATAGTCTATTTTGTTTTTAAAATAACATTAACATCTCTATTTGTAAAGTCTATCATTGAATATTTTATTTCAGATCTTCATGAATAAAAAATGATTTTGAGTGAAATTCAAGAAGTGAATGAAAATTTGAATTTGTGCGAGATTCTATTCTATGAAGGGATTGTATCCTGAGAGACAAGAGCAGAGGCCTTTATTATGTGTTCTAAAAAAGTAGTAATCTTTTAAGATAGTACAACAACAACCAAGCCTTAATCCTACTAGGTGGGGTCGGCTACATGAATCCTTTATTTCCATTGAGCTCTATTAATTATCAAATTCTTATGTAAGTCTAAATAACTAAGATAACTCTTTATAGTTTCTTATCATGTCTTCTTTGGTCTCCCTCTTTCTCTTGGTACGTGAGCAAGATCAATAATTCAATTTTTCTAACTGGAGCTTCAATCGGCCTACGATTTATATGTCCAAACCATCTAAGCCGACTTTCTCTAAGTTTATCCTCAATTGGTGCAACACCAACTTTCTTTTAGATATACTCATTTCTCATTCTATCCTTTCGTGTATATCCACACATCCACCTTAGCATCCTCATTTCTGCAATATTTATTTTATTTGTATGTTTCCTCTTTGCAGGTCAGCATTCAGCACCATATATCATCGTTGGTCTTACTACAGTTTATAAAATTTAGCCTTAATTCTGGATGAGATTTTTTTATCGCACAATACGCTAGAAGCATTTCTCCATTTTACCCATCCTGCTTGAATCCTGCTAATAACGTCATTATCTATTCACCATCATTTTGTATGATTGATCCAAGGTATCTAAAGCGCTCACTCTTCTTGACAATTTAATCACCAATTGTTACATCTTCAATATAAATATTTCTTTCTTGACTAAATGTGCACTCCATATATTCAGTTTTAGATCTACTGAGATGAAAACCTTTAGATTCTAGAGCATTCCTCCAAAGCTCTAGTTTCGCTTTAGCTCCCTCTTTAGTTTTCTCAATAAGGACAATATCATCTGCGAAGAGCATACACCAAGGCACTTCATCTTGGATATGTCCAATCATGACTTCCATAATCAAAGCAAAAAGATACGGACTTAAAGCCGAGCCTTGGTGTAATCCAACTGTAATAGAAAAATGCTTAGTCAAACCTCCTTATGTCCGAACACAGATAACAACTCCTTTATACATGTATGTCCGAACACAGATAACAACTCATTCATACATGTCTTTAATAACTTGAATATAAGCAGTGTAAATCCCTTTCTTTTCTAAAACTCTCCAAAAATTTTAAAAAATTTTTTAAGATAATACAAGAAATTTTTTTTCAAAAAATCTAGGTGCCACCGATCCTTTTCCCCATTATCCAGCCTACTTGAGATCAATCTACACTAGTGAAATACATGGCACCATTTTGTAACTCGCTTGATTCTACCCCGAATGATCGCTTGTTTCTATCCCCAATGATCGCTTGTTGAGCCCATTTTCTATGCATGTCCATCAAATCAAGTTTATGCAAGCCAAGCCGCCTTGTCCAGCCACCTCTCCCTTACTCTGATCCACTAGGTGGTCTAGCTCCACCTCCCTGCTGGCTGCTGCGCACCTAGTGCCTACTTTGATCTATTCATGCTCTGGAGCACGCTTCATGTCCTCTAGAGAGAGAGCGGGATGGTTTGCATTGATGTGTCCGAATTGACCACATGTGAAGCAAACTCCACTACCAAATACCAATGTCCCAGTTGACATCTTTCACATTTGGTACACAAGGAGCTAAATTCTGGTCTTTTATTTGGAGAGGCAAAGACTGAATTTTGTAATTGAACACTAATAAACTTCTGATCTTGGGCAACTTCTTTTGGTGCTAGTCCATTTTTGCCTTGTATGATCCAAACTTTTCTCCAGCAATCCAGCATTCTCCAGCAGTTCTCCAAAATAAGCAAGCTTCCATGCTGTCAATGGATACATCTCACAATCCTGCTTGAAATCAGTGCACCTATTGTGACGTCTCGGCTGCACGTCCCAGTTGCCGGTCCCCGACCCCCTCATTACACTTGATCGAGCTACCAGCAATCGAGGCGTCGGAACTAAAACAAAACCAACAACAAATAACCTCCACATATCCTTGCATCATCTATTTCCTTGCAGCAATCCCGCGATACCTCACACCATGTTCCGTGATCTTTCTTATGCAGTACCTGCCACCAAAAATGGCAGGAGTTTGTTAATACAAACCCAATAGGTAAAACAGTATCCAACATAAGATGAATACAAATATCATCATCACATAAACAATAATTAAACATATAACACATTATGCAACATACCTACATTCAAAGTATCATCGTAATCCCCACATCAGTAATCTCACAAAAATACATAAACTCATACATTATTTTGTTTAGTGATGTGGACTTATCATTTCTATATCCTTTCACCTAGAAGCCTGACAAAAATCCCTATAGCTTGTTATTCTAGAAGCATTGCCAGGAGCTGCACTTTACATCGGTGATACCACATCAGGACATCACCCAGCATACACTCCCCACCCTCATCGCAATAACACATATAGGAAACTTTCCGCTCTCATTGGTTCTTGGCATATAAAAAAAAATCAACACATCACCTCACAGACCAACAAATCACACGCATTTCCTTGTGTAAATAAGAAAATACATAGCATCATAACTTAATTTCATAAGCATAATAAGCCAACATCAACTTAGGGAAAGAATTACCCACGTTTTTATACTGTTTCTACAAAGCTTGGAAATCCCTCACTAGCTTTCCTTTCCTTCCTCTTTCCTCCTCTTTCTTTCTTCTTCTTCTTCTTCTCCTCCTCCAACTGGCTGCAGGCGTTGCAGCCGCTGCTGCCGCTGAGCTCGGCGGAACAGACGGACGGACAGAGGGGCGCGGCACCGAGCGGAACAGAGAAACAGAGAGGGAGAGAGGGAGAGGAAGCTTTTCTTTTCTCTCTACAGGCGAGGACGACACGCGGAAAAGGCTGGCAAAGGCGGTTCCCGCGGCTGCCCTTATCTGCTTTGGAACAATTGCATTTTGATCCTCCTATTTTCTTTATCTCATAAATAGGTCCAAAATCCTTCATTTTCAATCTAAATCAACTTTAATTTTTTTTTTAAATCTTAATTCAAATTTTGGGATGTTACACCTATCTTCTGCAGTTTGTATCAGATTAGGAACATAATGAGCCGACCTAGAAAACTCATAGGCATCAATGGATAATCCTCCTTGGATCACAACCTCCAAATCAATCATCATCTTGACAAGAACATAATCTAGAAAAATCCACTTTAGAAACACCTCCACGAGCTCCTTTCAAGTAACAGTCTCATGCTACCCCAAGAACGTAGCTCATTTTACACTTTACCACCAAATCTTTAATTCACTATCAAGAAACAAAAACGCGCATGCAACCTATTTGTCCTTTGGACAATCCATACTTTAGAATATTTTCTCAATACGTGCCAGCTAATTCTCAGCAACCTGCAGCCATTCCCTAAAATAGAGATGGTAAAGGATCCTTAAAACAGCTACTTGTATCAGCTAATTATCACTCAAGCTACTAAAGTCATTAGTCACATCAACACAAGTATACTCTTGATTGTAGCAGTTTCCTTCCCACCTCAAGGAGGCTTGTCGATCTCACAGCCATGCCCTGGAATGGACAGTAGCGTGTTCAGCGTGACTGGATGAGGAACACGCACTGTTCTCGCCACCATGCTTATAAGTTCAAAGATTGGTGAGGCTCTCACCTTGTGGGCTCCCTCACCGATCAATCTCTTCTATGTTAGCTTATAGAAATCCTAATCATATACCTACCTAAAGCAATAACTCAATAGAGCTAAGAAATCTTCTATGGAAATTCAGAAGAAACAAGCTGGCCCGAGCTCTTTAGCTCAAATTGACCAACTCCAAGAACACAACCATTTGCATAATCAGTGATGGCCTATTCCTCGCTCGGCTGATTGGATCTCCAGTGGAAATTCGAGCATAAGTCATTTTCTATGGCATTATGCTGCCGAAATGAATAGTGAATTCAACACTTCACAAAATCTCCAAACCAAAAAGGGCCAAAATCAAAATATAGTTGAAACCTTTCCAAAATCAAGAGGAAGAACATCAAAACACAAACCCAAGTAACGAGAAGGAACTTGGGAATGAAATCTTCAAGGAAACATTTTTGAAATGGATTTTACAAAGGAAAGGCTTCTTCGAAAAAGATCCTATGAGAAGATAGTCTTCACAGAATTTTCGCAGTGAAATTGCAAAGAACATAACCCCTGTGAAAGAAACCCAAAATCAAAAGGAAAATATGAAGAAAACTCCTCAAGGGATTTTCAAATAGAATAGAAAAGATTTTGCAATAACCTCTAAAAAGAAATTTTTCGCAGGTAATCTCCGAAAAAAAACTTTTCATTGATATTTTTTGAGAAAAACTTTTTGCAAATATTCTCCGTCAAGAAACTTTTAGCAGACATCTTCCAAAATGTAATTATCACAGAGGCTCTAAAAAAAACCTTTTGCAAACACCTTTTCAAAGAAAAACTCCTGTCTAAGAGGCAAGCAAAGATTTGCTCGGAGGACAACACCTCAATTCTAACCCCCTCAAATGAAACTCCCAATTCATATTCAGAAACTCTCTTTTCATGATCCTTTCACTATGTTGTGTTAAAGTGAACAACTGTATATGTAAATGACTCCAAGCCAAAGCATAAATTCCATGTCACTAAACACTCCTCGTAGCATTCGGTAGGTTGCTTCGACTATAAATCCCCATGCCATATATCCCAAGAGGAGTCATAGCAATCATGAGCATCTCTGTCAAACTTTCTCAATCATCCAAGCACTACAATGAAGTAATCCCAAGTTTGCACTCCAAATTAAAAAACCCTCTCTAGTAGGTTTCCTTCTCCAAAGTTCAAACCCAAAGAAGCTCAAAATCAATAATTTAACACTAAAGAAGGGGTTAAGATAAAACTTACATTATGAAGAAATAATTTAAAAGTCTAAATATTTTCATCCTAGTAAATAAAAAGTATACGAAATACACATTTAGTCAAGAAATAAGCACTTGCATTGACAATGCCACAATTGGTAAGCAAATTATCAGAAAAAGTGAGCACTTTAGATACTATAGATCAATCAAATAAAATAATAGTGAAATAGATAGTGATATCATTACTAGAATCCAAATAGAATGGATAAAATAGAGAAATGTATTTGTTTATTGTGTGATAAAAAAGTTCACTTAAAAGACCAACGATGTTATATGGTGCTGAATGCTGGCTATAAAACAGAAATATACAAATAAGAAAGTGTGACAAAAATAAGAATGCTAAGATGGATAAGTGATTATACACAAAAAGACAAAATGAGAAATGAATATATCCGTAAGAAGGATGGAGCAGCCTCAATTGAGAATAAATTCAAAAAGAATCAGCTTAAATGATTTGGATATATAAATCATAAGCCGATAGAAACTTCAGTAAGAAAAATTGAATTATTGAGTTTTGTCTATGTAAAAAGAGAAAAATAAAGACAAAAAAAGATGACAAAAAACTATAAGAAATGATCTTTCATACTTTAAGTTAAATAAAAATTTATTATTTGATAGAGTGCAATAGAAATAAAGATTCATATAGCCAACCCTACTTAGTAGGATAAAGGCATGGTGGTTGTTGTTGTTATTATAAGTCTAGTCTAAAACATCATTTAATTAATTGGAATCTCATAAAAACGGCATAAATATGTAGCCTTCATATTGAATTTAAAATAAAACATTCAGGCTATCTTGTATTGATGTGATTAATATAAGATTTAGTTTTATTAAATAACAATATGTTCAAAATTAGAATCGAACTAAATGGTAAAATAATTATTGTTATTACAAAATTAGAATATCCCAAAAAAAAGAAAAGTTTGGTAAATAAGTTCAATAGATGTGCTTCATATAGAAAGAAAAACAATAATTAAGTTCAAATTTGAACTAATCAAATGATCTAATATAAATCTACATATTCAAATTTGAACTGACGAATAGTCCAACCTTGCAATAAGGCAGCCCAATCTTGCGAACAAGCGGTTCTATCCATATGCAAAATGAAATCAACAAATAGGCTCTATTCCAAATTAAGTAAATTCAATTTCAGATTTGTTCAAATGGTTTGAAATTTAAATTTTGAAGTTTGAATTTTAATCTCATGAGACTATAAATAAACCCAAATTCGTTTATGCACATCAAGGATAAAACATTTAAAATATCATATGTTATTTAACCTACTCGATCTTTGATGCCTATTCTCTCATCGATTGCACATTGAGCTCGAACTAGCAAATCATTCTCTCTCAAGGAAAAAAGAAAGCCTTCATGTGATTTACTTGTTCCTAAACTCCTAATTTTGTACGTCATACTGTGCAACGTGTATTTTGCTTGTCTTCTTAATTTTGCAACAATGCTATTCTTTGGTTACCATTTCCTAGAAGGAGAGATCTAATGATAGAGGCATCTTTGACTTCATCTATAAAGAATAGATTGCAAAGACATCTCTAATTTCACCTATAAAGGTAAGTTTGGAAAGGCATCTCCTAATCTCCATCACCTGCAAATAAGGGAATGTAAAGGTTTCTCTGCATCCTTTGCAAAGAAGATGCATAGCTTTCCCAAACTACTATGAAGGAAAGATTGGGTAGCACGGTCCAAGGGTTGTGGAGCCCTAGGAGTGGAGTAGGATTTTTGGCCGAACCACCTAAAAATCACTTGTGTACTATTATCTTTCAAGCTTTGCATTGCTACTTGCATACTCAATTTTTATATACGAGTTTTCAGATCCACATGAACATACCTCATTCACCTCCCTGGGCATGCCTAGGGCTAGGGCTGCTTATTGGACCGGTTCGACCCGTTGGATATGTCCAATCATGACTTCCATAACCGATTTGGTCCAAAACCGGTTGACCCGGACCGGTTTTAACCGATTCCGGGCCGCAGAACCGGTCCGGACTGGTTCTGCGTAAGCAGAACCGGTTATCCGGTTCGGAACCGAACTGGATTACCGGTTCGGAACCGAACCGGAATTAATTTTTTTTTTTTTTTTTTTTAATAATTGGGCGCTGCGCCCCAGCGCTGCAGCTGGCAGCATTAATGCTGCCAGCTGCAGCAGATACATTAAAAAAAAAATTTTTTTTTTTAAAAAAAACTGAACGGTCATTTGACCGTTTACAAATTGCAACGGTCAAATGACCGTTTTAAGGTTATTTTGGACTTTATAACAAGTATTGAACTTCTATAAATAGTATAATTTTTCTAACGATAATTCCTACAATTTTCATCAATTATTTCTGTTCTTCTGCTCTGTGAAAAAAATCTGCAAATACGTTTTAATGGCTTCCCAACGTCAATTCTCTGGCGGTTCTTCCTCAAGTCGCCGAGGGAATGTAGATCCGAAGTACGTTACAGAACTCGATCGTCTTCCTGCACTCGGTGAGAACTTTGACGAAACTTCTGAACCTGATCTCGATCTATCTGCGGAACATGATCCTGAGGCAAGTGGAGATGTTGGCACCGGCACTGGCCCGTCAACTCAATCATCAAGTATCTCTAACAAGTCTCGGACGAAACGCAGTAAGGTATGGGAGTTTTTTGATTT
>JAEMOT010003315.1:121615-186284 GCA_019297695.1 Apostasia ramifera | reverse complement strand
AAGAGGAGTACTCGAGAAAAATTCTTTGTAATTACGACGAATAAATTTTTTATGTAAAATATTTGTAAATATTTTTGTTAATATTAATAAAATTTCTTAGAATTTTTTTTTATGTTAATTTTGTCAGAAATATTACAAAATATATACTTTTTTTTTTAAAATGTATAAATAAATATATTTTTTAATTAATTTATCCGATTGACCCGACCCGACCCAATTATCTGGATCCGAACCGGACTCGGACCGGATCCAAGGCCACCTAACCGGTTCCTGACCGGATCCGGAACCGGTTGGAACCGGACCGGACCGGTTCCAGGTCCAACCGGACCTGGAACCGGTGGAACCGGACAGGAACCGGTCCGGTTCGGTCCGGTCCGGTAACCAGCCCTACCTAGGGCCTTATATTTAATTCTATTTATGATGTCCTCATTTATATTGCTTTGGATGAGAGAACTAAGATACCTAAACGGTCAAATAGGAATTGTTTTCCAACTATGATCATAATTGATTATGAATTATTCATTCAAGGTCTACTAAAATTAAACATCACATATTCATGCATTTCAAGACAAGCCAAAAAAATTCTACTTCCCAAATACACCCTAATAGTCGCACAATTAAATAGCTTCCACTATTGATCATCCAGGAATAAATCAGAATTTATTTTCTTAATTGATGAGATGCTCAGCTTCTTCAGTTGGTCAACATCTTCCTAGTTTTTAAAATCCCATCAAAAAGATTAGTCAACCAGATTATTCCTTTATTTCCACAACTTCCAAACCTTGGTATCACATCTTATCTTAAAGATTTACTTATGTGTTTTAAGGCCAACTCTATTTTCTTGTTTTGAATAAACATAATATACTTCAGTAGCTTTATAATAGTTGTTCTAAAGAACTATCAGATTTGAATCTCCCATTAAATATTTTTTCAAACAAAAATGAAGTTTATCTCCACAGTTAAGACATGTAATTTTCACAAAAGTTTCTAGATTTTTCATATGTTATCTTAGGATTTTTGAATATACCATTCTAACTGCCCATGGTGCCCAACCTACTACAAACTCATCAAAAGTTGAACTTTGTTAACCACCATCTTGGCAATTATAGTTTCTTTATACTTAGCATATGTCTCACCATTAGTTACTTTTTGTCATTCTTTACATTAGAGTTTCCTTTTTTTATGAATTTTTGAATATCCTCACTCCAACAGATCTCCTTACCCTGTAACTGACTTATTTCTACATTTTCGAAGAACTTTTTTAGGATCATTTTAATAAAATTTTACATTTTTTCCAAAAATAGGTTTGGATTAAGTTGTAAGTTGCAACTTGCTTCTTGTAGTAACATTTCTTTGAAAGAACAATAGTGTTTCAGTTCCACATCTTATTCTGAAAACTCTCTTTCATATTCTCTGGTTTCTACAAAATCAAGTCCATAACAACAACACTAAACATCTCCTAGAATCACCTTACAGCCTTTAAATAGATAATTCCTTTCTTCTGAAGGAAACATATTCTACTTGTGGTTTAGGATATCCACTTATGGCAATTATGTTCTTGATTTATAATTATAAGCTTTCTATTACCAAATTATATACAACAACGGCAACAACCAAGTCTTTATTCCACTAGGTGGGGTAGGTTACATGGATCCTTTGTTTCAATTGCAGTTTACTAAATAAGAGCTCCTCATTTAGCTCCAAGTATGCAAGATCATTCCTTTTACTTTCCTGTCATGTCTTTTTTAACCTTCTCCTTTATCTTTTTATAAAGGCAAGATTCAATAACCCAACTCTATCAATCAAGAGCTCCTTATATGTTTCTACAACCAAATCATATGCTATTGCAAAATCAAGTATAGATTCACTCAACTAGTCTTTATCTCCATACCGCAACCTCAATGTATCCTCTCTTAGCCTATCCTATAACCTAAATGCTGAGTTAGATCATCCACAATAACATTTTTTTCATTTTGCAAGTATTGTTGTAATGGATTATTCATCTCTCCCTAAAATAGGTTAATCAATACTTCTAACCCAACTTATGGAGTATACACACAAATTACATTCTATATATTTTTGTAATAATTATTTTAATAAAAGATCAACCTATCCCCATCTCTATTCATACCAACAACATTATTTTTTATAACTTTATCTACTACAATCTTTACTCCATTATTCAACAAAAAAAAATATTTTACAAGTTTCTCCATTGTCTTTTGATTTTTCTCCTTTCCTCTTATTTTCCTATAAACATGCTATATAAATTTGTTTTCCCCTAATCACAGAATTAACTAGTTTTCCAGTTTTTCCATTTAAAACTGATAAATGCCATGCAGAAAACTTGTCAGAAGACTTAACATACATTTTATATTATGTTCACTCTCTCTCATATAAGTCTGATGCTGATTTTGTAATAAGTTTAATTGGCTTTTCGGCTTTATGATGGTCAAAGTACATATTACTTTTTTTCATTCTACTTTATGATGGCCAACATTCATTTTACCTGCAAGCTTCAACAACACTTGCTCACTTCTCACCACAATCGGGTTAGGTTATGGTGTATTACTAGGGATATGTCCATGCACCTTGCCTACTTCCAACCACAACTGGGCTAAGTGGTGGTGCATTGCTCACTGGGAACCCCCTAGAATTATGACATCAAATTGGCATTCATTTCATCAGCTACGATATGCTATCAAAACATCAATCCTCCACCTTTCTCATCTAGGCATGGATCCAGTAATACCGTTTATGGCTTTTAGTTTGTAGCCCTCCAAAATGAAAGTTTTTCTAACAACCCTTTTGTTAGTCATAACCAACAAATCCACGTATATGAACTAGCATAATAGCAAAAGGCTGAACTGAAGCTGGAAAATTCTGTATTAAGGTGGAACATGTACATTATCTGTTTGGATACTTACAAGGAAAAAATAGGCACGTCCTACAGGATTCAACAGCTAGATTAACCACCAACAAGAACTTCGAGTCTGACAATAGTTTGCTGAAAAATGATGCTGCCATTGATACATGAAATTGCTGGCTGTGCATGATTTCAGTAGACACGATATCAAATTTCACATGAATCCTCTACCACAAGAAGATTTTGAACAAATAAAAACCTGGGTAATTTAACAGTTCTCAGGCAGTATCAACCAAACATCATGATCAGGTGAAGCAGGTCATGACATTTTGATCATGGTGGAAAATGACCATTAGAAAATGAAACCAACCGAACTATCACAATTGAGTGACTGCTTAATTTACTGCCAGAAAGAGGACAACCTGCACAGATTTGGATGGCTCCTCAAGAGAGACTTGCATTATAAAAAATCCCAAACTGGAATAGTGTAATGGCTTTGGTCACCTCCCTGGGGTCCCAGCTGGGAACTACTTGCAACAAATTGTAGGGCATGCATATCAGGAGCCTGCAAAAGTCCAATTTTTATAAAAAGTAAACAAGATTTGAAAGAATAGGAACCTACATGCAAACCACATAAAACTAATCTATTGACGTTACCATTGTAATTTAAATTGCATTGTACGGAGTAAAAACAGGCAAAAAAAAAATAATTGCACACTCCTATATCCAATGTAACAGTTTTGTTACAACTACTGAATTTTGTACATCACATCAGTAAAAGGACAGTTTAAAGTCTCTCCAGAGTGAAATGAAACATGTGCACAGATTAAACCGCCTTGAAAGCATTAAGACAAAAAGGTAGAACTATGCTATCAACCTCTTACACTTCCCAAAGGACCACAGTGGCTTTGAAATGCAATACCATGCACCTTAGTTACGATTAACGGTCCAAAGTTTTGCACAATTGGCCCGCATCAGCTTATGTAACTCACAGAAAGAATGATACCTGGACTAAGTGCGGATCACCAGGGAATGGTGACTGTTGTAACACAGGAGCTGAAGATTCCTAAATGGTTATTTCAATGTAAGTTAGCTAGGGATTAACACCAAATATTTCCATAAATTAAATGATTATCTGATTCTTACATGAGTAAACTGAGGTGTTGCATGAAAGCTATGGAAGGACCCAAGTCCAAATTGATGACCAGGAATATAGGACCCCTGCAGAGTTAAAATCATTCTTTTATCTCAAACAGGAATAAAACTCAACTTATCAGTTTTTAAAGCTTTGCCCAAGTGATACCTGGACCGATTGACTTTGGTGGAAGAATTGATTTGAAGAATCCCTTGCATGGGCATTGATCTCAGTAGATTCGACAGGTGGATCAGTAGTTTCCACTAAAACTTCTCTAGCATCAGATTTTCCTGAAATTGACAGAAAAAGGAGAAATAAATAAATTAATGTGAAATGCAAGTAAATAACATAAGCATGATCACAGAGACAACCTTTATGCCCCTTGTACCGTTTATTCATCTCTATCCCAGTTTGATGCCTACGGCGACCAGTACCATCCTTTTTTTTCCCACTTAACCTCCTTGATTCACTATTGCTCTCATGATCCATGCTTTCGCTGTGCATCTGACTCTGTGATTGAGTTTTGGAAGCAGTGGTCATTGGAGGTTTTTCAAGCAGCTTTTTATGAATTATACGTTCAACCTGTTCCAAAATCTGAAGCGACTGTCCTTCCATGAACGCATAGGCATCATTACTTTCAGCAGCCTTTGCTGCAAGTTTATATAAAATGAGGCATAATGAGCTATAACGGGTTGATAGAGAAGATTGCATCTCATTATTATGAGTTGATATCTGATCATCCCTAACAGGCCCAGATTTAGCATCCTTTCTCCACCGTTTCAAGAAATACTGTGCTGAAAGCTCTTTGACGTTTCTACAATCAAGTACCCTTAATGCATGACAACACTGTATACCAATAAACTCAAACTTCTTGCAGCTACAAAAAATGGAACCATCTGACGCATCATATCTGACAAAATATACCTTAGATTTATCCTTAACCACCACTTCATACTCAGACACAGATGTCATCTCCCCACAACTGTAGACCATGCAATCCGGGATAAGCTCAAACTCCATTCTGAACATCTCAAAAGCTGCAGGTGTGTATACATTTGCAGCTTTCCACAGCAACCTGATATTGAACGCCCTTGATGAGACTTGATTAGCTATATACTCAGCTTCTTGCTCCATGTATCTTTGTTCTTTCAGGAACTCCTCATACTTCTTAAGTAATTGTAAGAGATCTAGTTCTGGCCTCAGATAGCCTTTCAAAACAATATTCAAACTCTCTCTTTGTAAAGTGTTTTGTATGTCTCCATAAAATAGTTCTTGAACATAAGGCAAGGCCCATTTCTTCCTCTCCTCATATAACTTGGCCATCCAGTCATTATCTTTCAATCCATATTTTTCTAACATGCATGCCCATGCAGTCAAGAAATCTTCCTCCTCCTCAAACTGAAAAATGCACTGGCTAAAATCTTGTGAAAAAGCTTCAGTGCTTTGTACAACCTCACTTAAGATCTTCAAAGCGCTTAAATATATATGCCAAACACAATAACGATGAACTGTTCCAGGCCAAACAGCAGCTATGGCATCACCAATGGCAGAGCATTCTCCAGTCAAAACTGTCATAGGTTGTTTACCTGACATAGCAGTATTAAAAGTATCGAACAACCACTTTAAAGACTCTACACTATCATCATATAACACTGCTGTACCAAAGATAATAGTTTGCTTATGGTGATTAACCCCAATAAACTGAACAAAGGGCCTTTCATGGTCAGCATCTTTATAAGTTGTGTCAAAACAAACAACATCACCAAAATGTTGATAGTTCATCATTGAATTTATATCTGCCCAAAAATAATTTGTAAGCTGATCATCTTCATCAACTTGTATTGCATAAAAAAAGGATGAATTCTCGCCCTTCATTTTCTGCAAGTACTCTACCATAATTCCAGCATCTCCCAGCTGCATCTTCTTCATATGTTTTGACCTTAGATAATTTTTGTAATCAGCAGGAATCAGTTTAGTTCTGCAAGAACTACCAGACTGAAGTTTAGTTAAAAACTTCTGCGACTTGAACATCTGAATATCTAATGGTGCTGCAAGCTCATGATTATGCTCCGACACAAACTCGCTTACACAATATCTACCGTTAGAGGTAAGTTTAATAGCCAAACGGGCAGGACAGCCAGTTCTTGTCTCTGGCCTTGGTTTCTTTGTCTCATTTCCACAACCTTTAGGACGGAACCCCTCTTTTGAGCATACATAAACCCTTAACCGGGTAACACTTCTGGCTGTTTTATCCCACCATCCCTTCCGAACATTGAAACCAATATTTCCAGCATACCTAACATAAAACTCGAATGCCCTTTCTTCATTAGGGAAAACCATGCCAATTGTTGGTTCTTCTACTACACCATTGACTTCTCTTATTGGTTGTTTGGGATTTCTTGCTACAACTCTACCCTGCTTTACAAGAGACTGAAATTAATGGGATAAATGAGCTGTAAGACATCAGAGTTGTGCTAAATCAATTTATAGCTACATTAATTTAGATGAATATTTCAACGCCTAACAAGAAATAGACTTCATATTCCATCCATGATCCTCATACAGGATTCTTCTAGAAAACAATTAAAAAAATAAATCAAAGAAAACATAAAATAGGCAAACCTTGTCATTGGAATATGGAAGAAAAACTATGTGCTTACAGCATTAACAGAATGAACAAAACCTGAATAACAAAATCTAAACAAACCATTTAGTATTCATAGCTTGACAATCTCAAAATATGAAAAAGAAGTGAGATGTTAAGAGATTTTAGCAATTTCTCCATGACTATTTGCATCTTGAACTTCAACATCCTAGCAGAACAAGAACATAATTCGAGGATTTACACAGTTTGATTATTATAACCCATACATAGTAATGAAAGATTTAAAATCCTCACAGAAAATTGACAGCTCGCAGAAGCCAGTAGCAAAATAATAACCAAAATGCCTTCAAAAAGCTAATGTTATAGTTAAATAAAGATAATTGGCGGAACCAAATAATCTAAAAAAAGGATTTTAAATATTTTAATTACTAAAAGAGGATGATAATCTATGTAAATTTTAAATGTTAGTATTTACCTTTATTATAGTTTGAATATTTGAGAATTTAGAAATTTAGTTATTATTTGATATCTATGATTGTTAGTAATTATCCCTTCTATTTTATCAGCAATTATTTTCTCTGAGTGACATGAATTGAATAAAATACCACTAGTTTCTCCTAGTTCTTCTCTACTCCCCTTTCTTCAAGCAAATTTCCTTTTATTCTAGTCTTTTCCCCTTTCCTCTTACATAAATTTAGTATCAAAGCAATTGTGTTCTACATCAATTTGGTAGAGCATAAGTTTAGAGCTTCTTGTCATAGACTTAACCTTTTTAAGTATTGTGAGACCTCAGCTTCCCAACTCTGCCCATTGCGGACTAAGCTAAATCATCCTTCTTTAGCTGAATTATTTTGACACATCACAAATAGTTCTCTATGAGCATGCCATCGATTGAATGACTTCAATATGCGTGCAGGTACAACGTGTGAGCGGTCGAACAATATAAGTAAAGTGATTGTCTTATGTATGTATGCAATTAGATCCCCTTACAGAGTTCAGAGAAAACTAACTTGAGTTCGATAAAATCAAGTAAAATTAATTTTGTAGTCAGTTTAAAGAGTTTTCTGGTGATAATATTATGGTAAATTATATATACAAGAATACTGCATGCATGAAAATAGAATTCTACAAGAATTTGAAGAATGTAGAAAATGTACACGATATAGTCTACCGAGTGTATATAATCGATTTAATAAAGTGACAATACTATAAAAATATGAACGACATAAAAAGTACATCACAATAAATATTTGGCTAGTTTTGGTAATACAAAAGAAAGAGAAGCATAAAATGAGAAACACAATCATGCTGCAAGAAAATACGAATAAAGAAAATGATCGATTACAAAAAGAACAAAATAAAATATAAAAAGTAATATAGAGATACGGGATGGCGACGAGTGAGTGGTCAGTCCTTTGACTGTTTCCTAAGGCCGAGATGCCTTGAGTCCTTCCGTGGCGTTAGGATGTTGCTAGAAATATTCTCCACAGCAGTACGAACTCAACATTCGAAAAATTACTGAAATCGGACTTCTGAATCTCCCAAAATGGCCTCCGAAAATTTCAATTATAGAGAAGGGAAAGGGAGGTCGCTGGCGATCAACCTCGCTAGTCAACCGGCGAAAAACCCGAAGCAAAACAGGGACGAACCGAAGAAATGGGTGACTGAGCTCGGGTCGGGCGGTGCGTGTTGCGCGTCAGGCCACGCACCCGTATTGAGTTGCATTGGTTGCATTCTTCTTCGCCGCTCCACTCTTCATATGATCACCTCTTCAACCTGCTTGTTGAACAACTTGGTAACAACCAGTGGTGCTCTTTGAGATATATATTTGGCTAGGTCCAGTTCTACCTTGACAGTCTGTCTATATGGAAGACCAGTTGAAACATTTCCTATTAGAAAGGTCAAAGCAATATGAAACCTTTTCTGCTTAGCGATTACCTTAAATGGCCCTAGTACCTTAAAATCAAGCCTTTGTGCACTCCTCAGAAGCTTTGAACCATCGGGGCAAGAGCTTTTACAAGATTTTTTTTTGATAGCAAGCTTTTACAAGACTTGATCTCCCATAATGAACTCTTAAGGCCTTCTCTTGGAGTCGTCTCTTTTTTTTTGCCTTTGTGCTGTCTCTAAATAAGATCACTCTAGGTAGGTCTGTCCTTCCCATGACTTAGCCATTTAAATTTCTACAAGGCTCCGTCTTCAAGGATAACTCAAGCTATACTGGACTTGATTCAGGGGGTGATATCATGCTAGGTATGTCACATAGCATGTCCTAATAAAGAAATATTTTAAAAACATAAGCACCTCTTGGACGTGTAGGGACACTTCAGGACACCTAAAGATGCATCCGGCACATGAGATACTTTTGGGGCATTGCCAAGATACTTTTAGAACACTTATAAATATGGTAAACTCATTACAAGTTTTGCTCTATATCTAAACTACAAAATTGCAACTAATTTATTCTTTAGTTAAGTAATAAAAGAATAAAACTGTCCCTCTTTTGTTCTTTAACTAAGTAATTCTCCCAAACTAAAAATCCTAAGTCCTTGCCCCGCCCACAGCCTTACAAAAGATTAGATTCAGCGCTAAACCCTAACCCCACCTCCCTTCTCTCCTCCTCAATGCCAATGGGGATTCTCCTCCAATATTGTTGAATTCGCGTTGGCACTCGCACAGTAGAAACATGGCCATCTCCATGGTTACTCTCTGCCTAGCAAAAAGTACAAGCTGCTGAACCCTAGCTCTACTTCCTATTCTCCTCAACACTAACAATGTCTCTTCTTCTACTCCTAAGGCCTTCTATGCTACTCGCTGTGGCTCTTTCTGAGCTCACAAGTTGCCACGTCCTTCTTGCGGCCCTTTTCACTCTCACAGTCATGACTCTACTCCTTACGCTTGTGACTCTTCTCCTCACATGGGACTCCATTTCTCCCACTTAGTTCTCCACCTCAACATTTTGTAAAATTCATATTTTTTTCTTTTTTTTTTTTGCAACTTGCTCAATTTCTTTTCTTCTCCTTTATCTACTGGTCACTTTCATTGTTAAGTTCTAGTTTGAATGTTACTATTGATGTTTAAATGCTTACTTTTATTATATTTTTTTCATCAATATGAATTGTTGATTGTTACATATTATTAAACATATATTTCTTGTCATTATAATATTTGATCTGTCGTGCTATATCAATGTCCTATATTTTAGAAAGTCGCGTTGCCATGTCTCGTAGTGACTAGCATAAGGGTGGTGACACCAAGTTCTCAATTCATCTCCTTTCTTGACAAAATCAAGAATACTGCATCTCTCTTCAAGTTAATAGCTCTCAGGATCATCCTTTGCATCACTAACTTCATCGTCAAAATGATGAATCAAAATACGACCTTTCTTCTTGCATTATGGCACACTCATGCTAAAGGAATCAACATAAAGACTCTCCATATAATCAGGGCTGACCTCAAGGGTCATCCTCTTTGCTTGAGAGCGCATAAATATGTGGAATTCCAAATCTACTTGACTCAACTATGCCGTTCCTTTGAAGGTTGTGAGTATCCAAAACACTTTCATATGGAGTTGAACTCACTAAACATGATCTAGACATAACCACCTCCTGCTTGTAGGGAGTCATATTGGGTTCTAGATACTATCTAGCTGACCTACCATTCCCAGATGATCATTTTGCATTTTCTATTTTAGTCTTTTACTTTACAAGGAAGGGTATCATCTATCCATGCTCTTGGAGCATGATAAAAATTGTCTACTCTCTTTGGTGGAGGTTCATTAACACAAGTCCTTGTAGTTAGGTAAGAGTCATAGTAGTCATAACCCTTAGTAATTGTACTCATTGTAGAGACCATAATTATCGTAATAGTCCAATCCACTGCAAGTTGGAGATTCTCACTTTAGAAGTACGATGGTCAGTTTGACATGAGCCAGTGGTAGGTAAATCGAACACCAAGTGGTTGCAGGTATAACCTCCCTTTCAACTTATGTCTTTCAATCCTCTTATATAATTATACTGGAAAAGACCATAATTTTCACTCCTAAAACTATGGTACAGGTGATTAATCCAATATGAAAAACTAGTCCTATATGTCATGCTATGAAAACAAGAATGAAAATGCAAGTAAATGCATAAAAATAACTAAGTATGACTGGGTAACACAAATGCAAAACAAAGAGTTTCAATACCAATATGATGCAACAAGGGGGCCACTTGATGTGATCCTCGAACTACTAAAATGTTGGTGCTTACGTTGTGTTGCTTAGATGGGTTTCAATTCGAAAGAGTTCAGGTTGAAAGCCCAAAGTTGCGTAGTCTATTGTTCCTGGTGGTAAATGTTTTGGCCACTAGAAAAAGGCTGGCAATGGAGGAGATGGTCTATTGGTTTTCAGGCAGCCTGCCTACTGATTTTCTACAAAATTAATCTGTAGGGTTTTCATGCCTCAGTTAGAGGAGGTTTGATGACGGAATTGACGAAAATTTTAAAAATGCTTCGTAACATGTTAAATAACATGTGCATACAACAAAATGTGAAATTTGATTAAATTTTAATGCTTAAGGAAATGAACTAAATATGCACCTATTCAAGAATTGACTAGGTCTCTTCCATAATGCTTCTAAGTTTATTATTCACATGAAGTATTATGGTTTTACGAAATAAATTATGTTGTTCCATACTAGATTAAGCAACTTGAAAAAGAAAACAGAAATCCTATGAATATTTTAGAAAATATCACGAATTATAAGTTAACCAACATAG
The DNA here is from genome assembly GCA_019297695.1 of Apostasia ramifera. NCBI lineage: Eukaryota > Viridiplantae > Streptophyta > Magnoliopsida > Asparagales > Orchidaceae > Apostasia > Apostasia ramifera. The sequence continues at coordinate 174,920 of JAEMOT010003315.1, read as the reverse complement.
GAGAGAATCTCAAGTACGAATGAAACAAATACCACGAAAGCATGAATTTGACAACAAGATTTCCGGATTAGAACTCAAGTTATCTTTAGAAACAATAAAATATTGATTCCAATAAAACTAGTGGCTGTTTTGGCAAGTTTGGAAACAAGTAGCCAACAACAAAAGGAAACCCGAGACTACACAGTGGGAATCAACAAAGATAAATAAGGAAATGGATGTAAATGAAGCCCTAGCACCTTTAGAACCTTTGTAGCACCCAAGAGCAGTAGCATGCAGCCCCTCTGCAGCTCTTGACATCAATCTGAAGCACCACATGTGCTGGAACGGCAAAATAGTGAAGAAAATCATTCTTCGATCAATACTCAAGCAAATCATGACCATTAGCAACAACCATCAAAAACATGCCAGGATTGATTTTATAGAACTTTCGCCTCATTCTCATGTCCTTGTGTTCAAGGAGAAGTAGGTTGACATGTGTCAAATGGGGTAAAAAATCTAGCAGCTCTTTGTTGGGAATTATCGAAAGAATCAGATTGTGGGGGGGGCGACGATCAATTGGCAGCATTAACTAAAAAATTGTCTATGCCAACTATTGGTCACGCTATGAAAGCATCGGCCAATTGTCAGACCAACTAGCTGGATAGCCCAGTTCAACCAAGATTGCCACTAGTTGGCGTATTTGACCCATTTTGGCCAACATTAGCTCCAATTTGACTTGACTTTCTGAAGCACACAAATGTGGCCCAAATACACCACTAAGCCTTACAGATCATTCAGTGGGCATTCCACCAATAAAAAATAAATCAAAATAAAAGAACCAAATGACATCAAAGATAACTATGAACATGATGTAGTATTATGATTTGATCTTCACTCAAATGAGAAAATAAAATCGATACATCGATGCCCCCTGCATCACAGAGGCATCTATTATCCAATCATATTCCAGTTAGGATGATTAAATTTCCAGTGTAGTTGACAATAGTCTTGAAATAACCCTGAACTCTTGAAGAAATAAATTACGCACTATTGTTCACTTAAATTTAACAATTGCAGGAGATGTAAAAGGAACATCTTAAATTTAACGATTATTTCAGCTTTTGCCAAATTCATAAGTCAACATTTCACCGGGACACTTAGTTTTTTGGCACAATACACTTGTAAAGACTGAGAACTATGCTATGTAAATCTTAGCTGATGATGTGATTAGAAAATATCTCCTTTCCTCCACGCACTGTCAGCAAAGTCAAACTAAAATTACCATCTAAACCCAATAATTTAAGTAAAAAATGAGCAAGGAGATCCTAGTCCAAGTAAATAATAAGTTTTCCCAAGAAAGGAACTCCTCAAAGCAGAATGGTGATCATTTCTTTATCTACAAAGAGTTTCAAAGAAAGGTCTGCAGACTAACAATGGGCACTCAAACAATACTTCAAGCTGTACGCATTAAAGGAGTGATTCCTTTAATTGCTTTATCTCTACATATAGCTTTGAACCATGATTCCACCATCCATTCCATTGAATCTAAAGTTACTCAAACCTTCCAAAAAATTTCATTCATCCCAATTTGATCCTGTAATTGACCATCTCATCTCCATAATTTCCGCGAATTTATCCACAAAATCCTTACCAAGCATTCAATTAGAAATCTTAGTGATGACAAACATGGAGCGGAATGGTTAAGAGGTCAAGTTGGGAATTCAAACAAATCAATAGGATTTCGAAGAAAACAAGTTAATCGCCCTACTTCATATAGGGAAGCAGCTTCCAAAGTAAAACAACCAAATAGCTATATATGTTGGAAACGATGTCGGATTCATTTTTGTTTGGTCAATAATGATAAGTGTCCATGTTGTCGAGTTCAAAGCTTGTAGCTCATTATTTTCATGGAGTTTATCATAATTATTACACTATTACTACAAATAGCGCATCTATAATAATTCAACAAATCAGCTTTAAAGCTCAGTCACAAGTCATTAACATGCAAAGACAAATTTGTATCACTACTGAAGTTGTGTAAAGCCAAACTCATAATAAGAATTTAAAAATATAATTATCATAGGTTTCATGAGTTACCTGTAATTCAACCCTACCAATAAGGTTCCTTCTAACTTCTTGTTCTTGTTGATTATCTTGTTGTTGCTCACTATTTTCACCAATAGGTGGTTGTGTCGTAAAAAACTGCAAAACAATCGACCAAATAAAATCTCAAGAACCCTAAGTAGGCTCAACAAAATTCTTGCAAGTAACCAGAACTATCCACCAAATAAAAAAAAAAAACTACTAAAACTTGCACTTTATCTAGTTAGTGATGCATCAAATGAAATCCTTCTTCAAGCAAACATAGCCATCAATATTACCCCTCCAATGAGACACAAAATCATCTTCACCTTTATAGTTCTTTCCCCAGTTTGCCTATTGTTCTTCTTCATCAAGTATCTGAGAATTATGTCTCTCTTCTCATCAGATGAATACCGATAAACTCTGACTCCAAGTTCCCTCAAAAGCTTAGATTGTGCAGAAACAGACAATGTGGATGATTCCCCGCCATTTTTCAAATGTGACTCAACCCCCCTCCCATTGGCCGAAGAAGATAAGTTTTTCACAAAAGGCATGCTCTCAACCTCAACTCCAGATTCACCACAATTCACCCCTCCTTTTTCCACCGAGCTATCTACCTCTATCACATCAAATTGATTTCCATCACTGCCTTTTTTCTCCTCCAAATCCCTCCTCCTATACGACCCCCGCTTCCTCTTTCCTGTACTGGCCTGCGAATTCCGCTTTTGCAAGGGGTAGCTCCCTCTCCAGCACACGAATCTTTGCATGATAAGAGCTCCAGACAACGCCGACCGCCTGTTCGACCCCGTCCGGGCACTGAACCCCATCTTCTCCGCATACCCGTAGTAGAAACCCTTGGCATCTTCCACGGATTCCAACACCATCCCAATAGAAATTGCCACCTTCCGATTGCCGCCATCGCCTCCATCACCATAGCATAGTGGATGGCTGTGCTCGGTCTCGAGCTTGGAGATGGTCCATTTCCCGTCATCGTTGAGTACCACCTCCATCATAGCCTTGCACCGATGCCCGGCTGGCAGCTCAGCGTGGTCGTCAATGGAGCCGCTACCGGCGGTTTGTTTCATTTGGAGATAGCTGCGCATAATCTGGGCCACACGCAGGGCCCGCTCGTCGTAGAGAGTTTCACCGCCAGGTACCGCTCCGTTGCGGGCCTCCTCCTCCTCCTCCTCCTCCAGCGGCGCGGTTTCTGCCATTGCTAGTAGGGTCTCCTCCTTCACCTCTATTTCGTCATTGGCCTCCGCCTTCTCTCGACGATTGCCAGAAATTTCGGAGATGAGCACCATATAAACTGATTCTACACACAAATAAAACGAAAAACAATACGGCAATGACAATCAACTGAAACCAGAAAAAAGGATTTGATCTTTTTCGGGCCTTTTACCACGCACAGAAGAGAAATTCCGCCTTTTCTACGGAAATACTTCGAACACCTTGCGATCGTCGAAGATTCGACCATTCAGAGGATTGAATCCAAGAGAAGCAGCGAGCAAGCGGCGCTTGCCCCGTCGTCTCATCAGAAATCCCCGATATAACAACAATGCTGCGTTTCAACTCCCATACTTGTGCAGCTTGTCCCAACCTGGTTGGAAGACGACGACCAAAACAACTAAGCCTTAATCTCATTAGATCTAATGGGATTGATTATATGAATTTTTTATTTTTATTATATTTTATTAGTTATTAAATTTTTATTTAAATTTAAATAATTAAGATCACTTCTTATAATTTTTTATCATATCTTTTTTGATCTTCCTAAAATTAAAAATAAAAGAATCTAAAAAAAAAAAAAAAATCCTATATACTGCTAGCTACTGCTTTTTGCAAACAAAATTTTGCTATAGGAAGTGGTTTCATTTACTCCATTTAGATAAAGTAATAGCTCAAGTTTCTCGAGTCCAATAACTCATTGTCCTGTGGATCGACAGCCCCTCATTCTAAGAAATGTTAAAAGTCAGTGGAATGACGCTTTTTTAACAATGTCATCTCAATATTCGCCATAATACAAGTCTCCGAGTAAGTAAAGTTGGTGCTCTTTCTTGCCTTCTTAGCAAGAAACTTTAATATGCACATTTTTTATTCGAGAGAATTTTTTTCTTAAAAATGATCTTGCATTTCACGTTATGCCTCTCCGAATGCCTCTAGTCTTCTTTAGTCACTTTCATTTTTCCTTGGATTTGAGAATTTGAATAGAAGTATAAAATTTTTTTGTATCTTGTATTTTCATTTCACCTTCTAATTTTTATACTTATACTTAACAGATTTATACTTATATGTACTAATATTATACTTGTGCGTGGCACTGGTATAATTAAACGCAAATATTTGTACTTAAAATCTTCATGTATTTTATTAGATTTATATTTTTGTATTGTTCTTACTTGTACCTAATTTTTTATATTTTCATTCAGTATTATCCTATCTATATTTTTATTTATTATTTTTAATCTTATATACATACCACTTATATGATTATTTGTATTAGCAATATTTTTTGTATTTATCAATATTAATATATATATCTATCAGATATATTCATTTACATATCACTTTAGTGCATGTATAATGTTAAGACATTAGTAATACACATCAAAATACAAAGTTAAATCTTATTCTGTTAAATCTAATTTTGCGAAGCTTGCCAACATTTAAAAGTTGTGAACTAAATTTGGTACTAAAAATTATGAAGACTGGAGTGCATAATACTGATCAAGCATATGAGTTATACTCCAAATATACATTTGAAGTTGGGTTCAATATTTGAAAAAATTATAACTCGTATTGGCCTGAAATTAAGAAGGATAGAATGAGAGAATTTGTATATTCAAAAGCTGGTTATAAGAATAATAAGACAAAGGAAACAAAGAGGCCAAACCTTTCAAGATTAGATGGAAGATGTGGTTGCCTTGCTTTGGTCCAATTTAAAACATATATTGACAGAAATTAGTCTATATCAAAGTTTATTGAAGAACATAACCACCCACTTGCAGCTCCAAAAGATTGTCACTTACTTTGATAGATAGATGTTGGTGTTTTGTGAAGTTTGTCAAAAGTTAAAGTTCATACATGTGATGCATTTGCTTACATTGCAAACCAAGCTGGTAGCATTGAAAATATTAGATTCTCAAAGTGTGGTGCATACAATTTTATAAATCATAAATGACTACTTTGTATAAAGGCAAGTGATGCATTTAGCCTACTCAAACTTTTTAGGGAGCATTTAAAGTCTGATCCTTTTTTTTGATTGAGATGCAAAATTCGATGAAAATCAAAGGCTTATAAAATTTTTTATGGTTTCATGGTCATTGCAAGATGGACTATAACACCTTCGGCAATGATGTTATATTCGATACAAGTTATCGAATAAATAAATACGATCTCATGTAAGCTCCTATAATTGGAGTGAACAACCATAGATAGAATATATTTATGGGGTAGCTTTCCTTATAAATGAAATAACAAACTCTTTCAAATGGTTGTTTCAAACTTTTCCTACATTAATGAACAACAAAGAATCAATCACTATTTTAGTGATCAAGATCAAGCCAAGGGTAAAGTAATTGCAAATATGTTACCGCATACAAGACACCACTTGTATCAGTACATATTTTACAAAATATCCCATCAAAGGTTCATGTTTACATGATAAATGAGAGCATTCATAAACTTTTTTATGAATGTATGAGGTATTATAATAACCTAGATGAGTTTGAAATTATGTGGGGAAAGAAGTTAGATGAAGGTGGGGTTACATAAACATCCTTGGCTATCTAAATTATACTAGATAAGGTACAAATAGTTAATCACAATGAGCAAAAATGTTGATTTGGGTATTGTGTTTGCACAATGAAGTGAAAGTATAACTAATGTTTGTCTTAGTATTTCGAAGTCTACTAGCACCTTAACTGATTATTTCCTTTAGATGGAGCAGTATTCAAGTGACTGCAACAACAAGAAGCTAAAGAAGATTTTAGGTGCTCATAGAATTTAGTTACTCAAATTGGGAATCATTCTCCACTGCTCAAAGAGCCTTAGAAATTGTGCACAATCAAAATATAAAATATTTTTCAAATGTTATTGATAGATGGAGCATGCAGTCTTTTAGCAGGAAAAATTTCAAAAACATCTTCTGAAAAGGTATTCAAAATTAATAGGTGTGATAATAGGGAGAACATGTGGGAAATCCTTATCAATACTGAGTTATCAGATGTTACATGTACCTATAAGAAATTTGCAACTATTTGTTTATTATGTGTGCATGCACATGACAATATTACTAAATATAATAGTTCTTTTTAATCGGTACATTCTAAGAAGTTGGACTAAATATGTAAGAAAAAATATGTACATCATTCCTCAACAACCTACATTGCATAATTAACCTGAACAAACGTTTCGTCATTATGCATGTAGTGCTTTTTATCAGGTTATGTTAAAAGCACAAGAGTTAGAAGAGAGTAGCCCTCTGTTTATGCAACAAATGCTTCAAATGAATAATAGCATTAACTTTATAGTGAGTCATCGAGCTGCATAAATAATAATTGAAAGAGAAAGAGAATAAAACAATTCTGTAGCAAATAAACATATTTGAAATTCTCTGAAAAAGTGAATGATGAAAGGTATTTTAAATGCATAGTTAAAGAGCATATGTGAGAAAAACACAAATAAAAGAGATTTGGCTTCTTTAAATTTTAAATGACTTTGAGATATAAATTCTTCAATAATAATACTTTTTTTGATGAAATTCAGTAATAATACCTTAATTTATTATTATAATCTCATTTTTTTATTTGTTGTAGGAAAGAAAGCATTAATCTAAATTTAAATGAATTTTTGACATGATTGTAATGTATATAAATGCATTATAATATGTTTTTTTGTATTTTGAATTTTGCATTTGGATATATACAAGCTAAAGGGTACATCTATTACATTCAAATTTTTTGTTCATCTGAATACAAATTCATAAAATTTAAATTTTATAGCTATTTGATCCAAATTTATATAATTTAGGGGGCGTTTGATTCGTTGTTATCTTAATGTCATGTTATGTAATATAGATGTTATAACATCTAGATGTCATCTTTTAACTAATAATTTTATAATCTAATAAATAATTATTTATAGATGTCATTAAACTAAACAATTGTTTTCTGTAGATAACATAAAATAACTTCAAGATAACATTGAACCAAACGCTCCCTTAAACTATTTGCTGAGCCAACATCAAATTATCTGTCTATGTTTAAAAGTCCAAGAATTCGAACAAAATGAAATTCATGGCTATCCAAATATACTATATACACCATTAAATAATAATACAAAAATGTATGCATGAAGCACTAACAAAAATGTATAATAATATTGTTTAAATCTCCATTATTTTCCTGTAAATAATAATATGTAAGCAATTTCACCTTTAAATTGGTTCATTCATAGTAGTTCTTTTAGGACTATTGTTCTTTAGTTTTTTTTAACACCCGCTTCATATATTTCATGATGAAAACTCCACAATCAATAGGATTAGATTGAGTGAGAAGTGAATTTAAGTAAACAATACTCCAATTTGGTATTTCTCATGTAACATCCTGTGATTTCAATGCAGAGGTATTGTCTGCTTTAGCTTTAAAAATATTGTGTGACTTGAGTGCTTCTCAAGAGGTCACTTATCCCAGTGCTACTCCAACTCAAGTATGCTTAAATATAGAATTTTTCACCATTAACCTCACAGTTTTGCCCCAAAAAGATACCTCTATCATTTGAGATTACTTTATCCAATGTAGGACAATTCATTCATGTGCTTCTCTCACCACTTATTATTCGGCCTAGAAGCCTACTAGGAGCCATATTTTGTCTCAGTGATTTCTTTCTCTTAGGACATCACCCGACGATCACGTCCTACCTATAGTGAGGTTGCTTGGTTCTCATATTATTTTGTTTTATTCATTGCTCTCGATCACCACATTTCCCTTTACCTCAATTGAGAATCGTAAAGATTCTTTGGTTCTTGGTAAGCTCCATTTCCACTGGGCTTGGAGAAGCCCCATGTTCTTGTGTCATTTTAATTATGTCAAAAATTAAAATAATTTATTTATTATAAAAATATAATAAAATATTATTAAATTAATTTTTATAACATCATATATAATTTTTAATATAAAAAAATTATTTTATTTCAAATCCTATATCATTTCAATACATTAATTAATTTTATTTCATATTTAATATAATTTTTAATATAATTAACTCTCTTTATTTCTCATTATAAATATATATATATATATATATATATCACAACAAAGTCATAAATTATATAGCAAAATTAAATTGATTTATTGTTAAACAGGTCTCGAAATTTACACCAGCAAGATAGCACAAAAAGTTAATATTATTCTTAAATTTTTTTTTTTAATTATGAATAAGATTACGCCCATAATCCTCCTCATGAAGTATGTAAAGTAACTTCCAGGTGCATGGTATGTCATCATTTGGAGAGGTTTTTTTTTCCTGTCCTTCTTATAACCTTCCAACTGAAAGGCCCACAATGATAACCTCATAACCGTATAGATGATGAAGTAACTGCCAACCGCAAGCCTAAAGTCATCTGATGCTTCTTTCACCCTTCTTTTCTAGCTGTAGTCTTTTGATGTCCTTTTTTTTTATAGATATTTAACTCACCTCAATCAATGGACATAATTAGGGGTGGTAATATATGACCCGACTCAAATCTGATTCGTAAATTATTTAATTTATTGTCATTAGAAATGTTATCTTATGTTACCAACTAAAATAAATACATTCAAATGTTAAAGCTTTTCACCAGCTCAGCAATTTAAAAGTCCAGGAACTAGCCTTCTCAGCTATCACCTACAGTTTGAGGAATATGCTGAAGGGAGGAATAATGAGTGGTAAGAGGAGCACAGGAATGAATCGTCTCACATCGAAAAGAGAGGGAGATTCGGAGCTGTATAAGTAGGGGTGACAATATATGACCCGACTCTGATTCATAAATTTCGAATATAGATCATAAATTTTGTCTCATTTATTAAAAGAGTCGGGTTCGGGTCATAGATTTTGATTCATTTAATAAACGAGTCAAGTTCGAGTTGAAGGTATTCGGGTCAGATCGGATTCGATTTCCATCCGAACCCAACTCGCCGACCCATTTTGCCACCCCTAGACACAAAGAATCTATTTGTTTGTAAAATTAAATTTAATAAATTTAAAATTAAATTTGAATGAAGATATTTTTTTATTAAAAATTATGAATGATATGAAGTAAAGTTAGTTATTATGTTAGGGTGTGTGAGAAATGTGATATAAAGTTAGTTATTATGTTGAAATTTATGAGAAATGTGATATAAATTAATTATTATTTTAATAATATGTATAAAATGTGAAATAAAATTAATTTTTAATATTAAATTTTATGTGTGATATGATATGTCTGATTAAAATTAAATTAAATTAATTTTCAATGACCAAATAAACAGGGCAAAGATGATTTTTATAAACCACATTAACATTATGTCTTTTTTTTTTTGATTTGTTTTTGTTTTTTTATGATTGGCTCCAACTTTTATATTTTTCTTTTATTAAAAGGTGATAACATACTACGAAGTAGAACATCTCTCTCGTGGAATTTGATGACCAACTTCAATTAAATGTATTTTTCTGTCGACAACAGATACATCCTCATATGAGTTTACCAAACTTTGCAGATGGCCGGTACCACGAATATATATCGCAAAGTGCATTACTCGACATTTACAACCTAACTATCTACCTCCTCGTAGTAGATAATATCAACTAATCCATTTTTTTTTTAATTTTTAAAAGTTAGCTCGAACTAATCTGGATTGGATCCAGTCTCCCAATTGAAACCCGATTTTGAATCAAATATAACTTTAGGCCTAGATCGAGTCGAATGAATTGGGAACCAAACTGTCTAACCTATTAAGCAGCCTATTCCCACTTATGCCCTTTGAAGAACAATGAAATTGGACTGTCACAATCTATGTAAAAAAGCTTAATTTTTAAATTATATATATTAAAATAATTGAACGTAACATAATCACCATCACTCCAATCTTGATGTAAAAGACTTCCACCAAAATCAGATCGAAATTTTAGAGTTCATCAGCACGTGCGATGCAAATAGGTAGAGCTCGCTACGTGTAGTGTGAATGACCTAGTAATTCTACTTATTTTTATGCTTGGTATGAAACTTTTAGTATAAATTTTTCTTGATATGAATTTTGTATGGTATATTCATACCAGGCAAAAAAATATTTAAACTAAATACAAATATCAATACTAACCAATAAAACTCCATGCTAAGTAGAAAATATATATGCCAAGCAAAACAAAATCATATTAAATAAAAAATTGTGATACTATAAGTACCATATAAAGCAAAAAAAATAAATAGTATTAATTGCTGCACTGTTTATTGTGCTTTGTGTGCAGTAGGTCTGATATATGTATGATGTGCCCTGATAGGCAGGTGAATGCTGAGCTTTACCTTAAATGAATGCAATAATTTCTCTACCAACACTTTTTATTATCTTTTATATGTTTTGTATCTTTATAGTAAAATATAATGTTATTTTAATAATGTATAGAGTTAGACAGAGTGATAAAAATAAAAAGAATCACACATACAATATCATAAATATTACATTTTTAACACCTAATTCTTAAAAATTATAAAATTTATAAAAAAACTTTTGCAATAAAGAAAGTACAGCTACACTGAATGAAACCATTCGTTTTACCTTTTGTTGCCTTTTGGATTATTGTTAATTCAAATGAACAGCTAGATATTATCATTTGTTGACGTAAGATGTAGGGGATCCTAAGAAACACCGAAGAGAGAGAAAGTCCTGAGAGACGGCGGTGCGCAGAGAGCTGAGCCTGTCAGTTGAGGCTCGGAACGAAAAGAAGCATTCAGAACAGCACACAGGGGTTTAAGGTGGTTCAGGGAGGGGCTCCCTTACGTCCACCGGGCGTCAGTGAGAGAGTTTTCACTATGAATCAAAAAAGGTGGTCGGAAGACCGGTACAAGGAGCTTATAAGAAAAAGAGAGAGAAGGAGCTAGAGAGAGGAAAAGCTTTCCTTTGTCTCATGCCCTTGTTTACTGTGGTGATAGAAGAAGAAGCGAGCTCTTGGTGTGTTGAATCTGTTTTACCTGATCCATCGATCCATCCTTTTCTTGAAGCCTGTTCCAGGGTATTTGTAGGCAGCGGATGACGCAATTTTATCTTAGTTTTTCGGAAGAAAAGGCTATAAACGAACCCTGGACCCATGCTGCTTGTCGGCCACTGGAGGGACCAGAGTCAGTAAAAGAAGAGCTTGGTCTTTTAATATAGGTACTATCTCTGGGATGGCTGAAGCATGCGGGTCCTTGGTTTGCGTGTCTGGGAAAAATGTCTTGTACGGGGAACGGCGCGGTCGGGCCACACCGACTGCGATAGATGCAACTGAGTAACATCGTCATCGATGTTAGCAGGGGATGATCCTGAATCGTCGTGGACGATGACAGGCCGAACCCTCATGACCGAGATTGAAGACCTGTGAGAATAACAACATTAAAATAAAGAGTTAGTGCCACCTGAGAGCCACATGTATGACTATGATGCGGCGCTGGAACCACGTGTTAAAAAAAAAAAAAAATCATTAATTATTTTAAATAGGCAAATGTCCATCTCATTTAAATTAAATTAATGGCTATGATCTAATGTTTTGGATTTGCCATCAAATGGCCGAAGCAGTACTGTTCCTTTAATAATTTTAGGAATATAATTTCCTTATACTTCAAGCTTGTGCATAATAGTGCATTTATTTAAAATAATTATTATCTAATATATCACATCATGCATCACATACAAATTTTAATATATTCTAAATAATAACTAATTACTATCATCTCTCCGCATCCCAACGTAATAACTAATTTAATCTTATAAAATAAACATTCGTAAACAAATACATCAGATATGTAGGTTCTATGAAGAAAGCTAGCAATGGGAGCCAGACTGATCAGTATGTCTTTGTATTCATGACTAAAAAACGAGATCATGAAGTTGGTGTGGTTGTTTGTGTATGAGGATTTGAACAACAGATGGTAGAGAGGCTACAAGGCATGGCTTATGGATTGGCTATCTCTTGGGTGCCCAGCGAAGAGGGCCAGTCATTACAACTACAGCTACAGAGTCACCCTAGGAGCTGCCTAGGCTTCTAACAGATATTTGAGCATTAGATTACCTTGAATTGCTTTGTAATTCTTTCTTCTTGTCTGCTTGTATTAAAGCGCAAAGCCTCTTCATAGATATCTCAAACATCAAGTTAGGATAGCCTAATTAACAAAAGAAAAAACATCAAGTTAGGATAGTTAAAAACAATCTAGAATGAAAGATAAAATGGAGGTTCAATTCTATTCATTTGTAGCATTAGGTTGATCTAGACAAACCCTGGGTTGACTTAGATATGAATATATTCATTTATAGCAATGGTCACTAGTGGGGTTGACCTAAAGACCTAGTTTGGGGAGCTAGGATCCAATTCGCCTCAATGGCTATGGTAGCCCATCCTCTTCCTAGTGGGATCCCCTCCCCCAAATTGGATAAAAGTCAACTTTGACGACACCATGAAATAGAATAGTGAAGCATGCGCGGGTGGGGTGATCAAAGATCAGCATGGCACCCTCATCAGAGCCACGAGGATCAAATTGCACTCATGCCGTTTACGTGGCGAAAGTGGCAGAAGCATTAAAAATTCTGAGAGCTGCTTAGGAATAAGCAGACACAATTAATGGGATTTACTTGGAGGGAGATTCATCACTAGTCATTGTAGACATCCTCAAAACTGCCAGAGGAGACCCTCACAACAACCGACTCAACATCATTTTTAATACTTTCTGTGCCTTCAAAGCGTTCAGAATTACACGTATACTAGGCTGCTAATAAAGCATCTGATTTTATAGCTTTTTCCTATTGTTCGGATGATGTTGAGTAGGTAGGGCATATGTCCCACCTGAATTTTGTGCAATTCTTGAAGAGAATCAATCCTTTTGTACTTGATATAACTAGTTTTGCATTTATACTATTACAGATTACAGCTTCCTTTCTCGAAAAACAAAATTATCTTACATCAATTCAATTTGCACTAAAATTCAACTTCTTAAGGTGTTCATAGTGCTCAAAAGGCTTTCCATTCATATTCTAACATATCAAAATTAATCTTACAAAACTTTTTGCTTTCAACGGTTTTTGGGTTATTATGATGACACATTGAGAATTCTATTCTCTAGTCCATCTAAATTTCTCTTCAATCCATAATCCATGTCAAAAGAGCTCCAAATGTTCCTATTACACCTTTAAATCGCCAAAAAGGAACTTAATATTCATTAATCAAAAACTAATTTAAATATATTATCAAATATCATGACACTAGTTGCGTAAATAACCTACATGTTGATTTGTTTAAGGGGCCGTTTAGTTCAAAAAAACCTTGATGTTTTATCATGTAATCTATTTGTCATGACATCTAAATATCATCTTTTTAATAAAAATTTTATAATGTTTTTAAAAATTATATAAAGATAACATCAAAGTGAGTAATTATTTTCTTTAAGTCTCATGACATAACATCAAGATAAAGTTATTAAAAAAAAGCATCAAGATAACATTGAACTAAATGCCTGCAGAAATTTCAAGATCTTTATGTGAATGAGCAAATGAAAAACATAATTAAGAAAATCTATGGACCTGTTTATTGTTTTAAGGTTTTAGTTTCAGATGCACTCAAAACTTTAAATTTCATACAAGTTCTATGAGCATATGAGCATGCAATCATACAAGCAATTGTAACCAAATAACAAATTAAACATGAGACATTTAAATTTAGATAAATTTTTAGGAGAATTAGATTTGTTTTCTTAATTGTGCATGTCATTTGCTTATTCAGATACAACAACAACAAACTAAACCTTTATCTTACATAGTAAGCTTGACTATATGAATCTTTTGCTTTCATTACACTTTATCAAATAAAAAATCCTTTTTTAGTCCAAATATGTAAAATCATTACTTATATTTTCTTGTCATATTTTTTTTAGCCTTCTTCTTCCACTTTTTATATTAGCAAAATCTAATAATCTAACTTTCTTAACTGGAACATCTATCAGCCTACAATTTATATATCTAAACCATCTAAGCCCTCAACTGAGGCCAATCCAACCATCTTATGGATATACTCATATCTTATCTTATTCTTTTGCGTATACCTGCTTATCCATCTTAGCATCCTTATTTTTGCTATACTTATCTTATTTATGTGTTTATGCTTTATAGGTCAGCATACAACATTCATTTGCTTATTCACATAAAGATCATAAAATTTCTTAAGCAAATCAATATGTTCCGTGCAAGAAGAGAAATTATCAAGCTCACAGGAACATATCTTTCATGCATAAGAACCATCAATTATCCCAAAGCATAAAGAGCAATCTCATATATAATAAAAGAGGAACATGTACAAGCATGGCGTTTTAAACAACATCCCCACGAAAAGAACTCAATTGAACTTTTAAGAAATAATAACACTAAGACTTGGTAGAAAGAAATTATTGTCCTTGCAAAGTTGAATGCAAACAACCTACTAGAAGAAAACCAAAAAATTCAGAAGAAAACCTAAAAATTCAGATAATGCAGGAAGGAAAATGATGCAAAAGTGAAGCCTAATCCTTACAAAATCTCAGTAGCATCGAAATGATGGAAACTTACAGCACCTCTGTAGCTCTCAACATAGATCTGAAGCACTACCTGTGCTGGATAGAAACGTCTGAGAAGGAACCACTCTTCATCACTCAAACTTAGTGGAACTCTTCAATCATCAGCAAGCCTCCTCTCTTGAACGAAGGGGAGGCCCATCCATACAGTGAAGGCACTATTCCCTGGTTCTTAGGTTGTGGGGAAGAGCGAGGAGACCCGTGGAAGAAGCTGCACAAAGTCTTGCACATGTATAAATAAATTACATGCAGAAATCAGTCAGCCAACTGAATTGAGTGGCTAAACAATACTTCGGCCGATTGCAGGAAACACTGGTGCTCCCTAGGACATCGGTTTGATCGACTAATTTGCAAGGAAATTTGTCGACCATCCATGAGAGCTCATGCTTGGCCTGTTTGGCCTCAATTTCAATCCAACATCTGTTTTGACCCAAGTGATACCTAAGTCACCTAAATAAGGACAAACATAATCAAATCTTTATATGGTCACTATTTTCCCACTAACATGACAAAGGTCCAAACATATGTGACTAAGGGGGCGTTTGGTTCGATGCTATCTTAGTGTTATGTTATGTAATTTAGATGTCATGACATTTAGATGTCATTTTTTGATTAATAATTTTTTTTTTGTAGATGTCATTAAACCAAACAATTGCTTTCTCTAAATAACATAACATAACATCAAGATAACATTGAATCAAACGCCCCCTAAAAGAAAACATAGTCCCAGCAAAAACAAAGATAACTATATATAAAATGTAAAAGATGATAAATCCATGCTTGATTGCGAAGATCATACCAATGCCCTTGCCGTGATTGAGATGGTCCTATACAATGTATCTTGGTCCATGTTTCTTGAAATATTGTGCTTAGATCCCTATCTCAAATCTAGTTAATAGGTCAATTCATCTATTATTACTATTATAATAGGGTTATAATTGCTAATATTTAAATTTAGAAGCCCATAAAGTCAAACAATATACGTAACAAAACAACCTTAAAAACTCCGTCACTTTATCTACAGAGTGTTATGCTTACCATTTAACTGAAACAAATTACCCAATACAATCCACTCTAATTTGACCACTGAACAATCCAGACATGTAAGATAACAAGTAGAATATCAATCTTTAATATTTTTTCTTCAACAAAATTAAATATACAAATGAAACAGCCCTATCATACAAAAACAAATTAACATGCAGCTATTGTCAATAATAATCATCAGCTCTAGCACGTATTTCACCTTTTATGTTGCTCAAATCATTTGACAAAGGTTTTTTAATGCGAGATTGCATTATATTAAATTTTTCCATCCATAATAATGCAAATGAACTTGGAAAACAATCCAGTATTCATGATCCCATGTGGGTTACAGAAATCAAAATGCTGTCACTTGACCATAATAAGATAACATACCATTTTGTTGGGAAAACTCCATTCTAAACTTCCATGAACATCAAGAAAGTTCTGGTAGAAATTTCAACTAAAATCCATAGAACCTCCCATGAATTCAAACAATATGAAACAATTGTTTGTTCCTCACTTGTTTCTATTGATACTCTTATTTTGATGTTTGACGATGAGTTTAAGTTGACATGTTACTGATCTGTATTCCAATTGATTGTGCAAGCTTGAATTGGGTCAAGCCAGGGTTAAATAGATGAATCGTTGAAGTTCTGATGGAGTAAAGAAATAGTGGATGAGGTTGAGTCGAAGTGTGACCGCTACCTCGGATAGGGATGATCGAAGAAATCAGGATTTCCAAGATGGCACTGAGTCAACAGAGCAACCTGAAGGCAAGTACACACTTTTTATTTTGTTTTGATTTTATTAGAAATCATTGTAAGATTGATTTGTTAAGCATATAAAGTGAGTCAAAGGAAATTTTGCGCACTAGGGTTACAAGTCTCAAATAATAGGTTCAAGCTGAGAAATAGGCTCGAGTCTAGATAATTTTTGAGTTTTCTCATAGTGAAGTTTGTTACTGCAGCTATTGGCAACCAAGTTCATTTCTACGTGATTCAAAAAGTATTCTAAAGTGATCTAAGTATTTTAAGCTCTAGTGCTCAACTTCAAGGGTTGATCTTTGCCTTTGTTCTCATACTTAAAGTCAATCATAGGAAAAAGAAATGTGATATTATTCTAGTAATTTGCTATTTCGTGTGGTTATTCTCTCTTTCTCTCTCGAATCTCAATTTTCTACTTGTTTTAGTGAAAATAATGTATGATTCTAAGTGAGTGAAACCTAAGAGGTGATTGTGTGGTGGCATAAAATTTCTCCAATGCCTTAGTGTAAAATGAATTTATTTAGTGGATTTTGTGTGTGCACCTTCGGGTTGTGGGAGTAGACATATTTAAGTGCTGAGCCACGTATATTCTCGTGTATTCTTTTGGTTGAAATTTTGTTTATCACTTCCGCATATATACTCTCTTGTTATTATTGACAACTTTTGGGTTGTTTGAATAGTTTTTATTTGTTAAAATTACGTCTATTCACCCCCCTCAAGGCACCCCTCTCTAGACATCCATTCAATCTAATAATAATGTCATTTTGAAATAAGTAAAAAAAAAAGAACTGATTGAATTAGATCAGTCAACTTTTATATCCCCAGCCCAATGTCATGCTCAAGAAATTTCAAGTATCAACTAGTTTCCTCGATATTAGCTGATTTGCACAACAAAGGACAAAGCTTTTATACCACCATAAGCAGCAGTGTCACCTAGAGGAACCAGCATATACTGCGTGAATCAATGGTTCTTCAACTGCAAAGCTAGATTATGAAAAGAGAACAAACCTGTTTGAAAGGTCTTAAAGTTGGTCAAGACAAGGGTCACTGCTAGTCAAACTTCCTTTCAATATGGCCATTTCTCTCTGAAAGTAAGCTAGCTTTCAGCCAGAAATTTTTCATTATTCTTGAAGGTAAAGCATAAAGAGCATGAGCCTTCTTCATTGGGGATTGCATGAAATGAGGTTATTTCCCATCATTTCCTTTACAATATCTGGGGTACCAGTGAATATTTGACTTCATGGAAAATTGACCACATAACTTAGAAATGAATTAAAGAATGTAACTTAGAATAAGCATAACTTACTTCCCTTCTAAAACAACTACAATTTCTTCGAACTTTTAAAAAAATGCTTCAGTTGAGGATTGCTCTTAACATGTGCTTTAAATAGTCATTCTAGAGATCCATTTGGCAGCCTGCTGAATTTCGTAAAACCCCAGCTACTCATGTTAATTGAACACAGTTTCATCCAACTTCCAAATAGATCTAACCGAATACAGGAATACTCAGAAAAATATTCTCTGCCTTTCTGCTAAAAAACAAGATAGGAACATATACCTTTCTTCGTCAGGAGTAAGTTACATTGATCACTGAAAACAGAGGTATTACATTGATCACTGAAATTTAGTGAGCTATAGCACCAACTCCAAATATGCCGAGCTTTATTTTTATTCTTGCAGTAATAACCAAGCCCAAAGGAAGAAAACTGCACTAAGTTAACCAATGCAATTTCTTGACGTACAAACTATAGCACCACCCAGCACAAAGAATGAACTGTTAAAGATCATGGCCTACAGAGGTTATACAAAAGATCAGTGGTAAAGACGATGGCTAAGAAGAAAGTGCAGATAAACAAAGTAGCTAGATACAGAAACTAAGTAAAGTTCTCACCTCATTCAGTACTCAACACATCGAAGACAGTCATCATCTTGAAATGCAGATCATCAATAACGTTAAACCTGCTCAGTGTTATCAAATGCCAGAACGGCAGAATGGTTGAACTGTCAACATCTCAGTTGAAAGATATGGGCATTGACAACTTCTTGTTTGATCAATTAATTTGGCATCAAATTTGTTATTCCTTATTGCTAATCATTCCTATTCAGTACTCTTCATTTCGGCTGGTGACAATTAACTGCAAAGCTCTGCTGGCATGCTACTATATTCCATGTACTGCCAAATCCTGCCAAATATTCCTATTAGGTATTTTTTGTTTTCATATTCCAATTATTCCTTCTTGCCAACTTCTTGTTCAAATTTATCATTCCTCCAGGCATGCTCTGCTGGCTCAGTTACTGTATTCCATGAACTGCTCTCAGAAGCAAAGTCTATAAATTAAAGCCAGCAACTTGGAATGTAGCTGATTAATAATCTAAACCAGCTCTACGTGACAATATCGCACAGCCTTAGGGGTGTAGAACGGTCTATCTGTACTACATCTTCATTCAAAAGAATTACTGAACATTACGATTCAAGTCAATAATTTGCATTCAACTTCAGAAACCATATTGTGTCTGTCCGTTCCAGTTCAATACTCTTATTCACTTCAACAAGTGAAAATAAATTATCCAATGATTCTCCCAGATCTGTTCCAGTGGTTCTCTTCAGTATATACTTTACTGTTTGGATTCATTTGAATCTTTTCCTGAACTTCATTTGTCAATGGAACATGCGGCTTTGGACTCTAACGATGTCAACCTAGGTGAAATAAAGAATGAAAAACATAACAAGGTAGAAGTACACAGAACAACTAAACTATAGATAGATTCCATGAATCAATGATTAGACCACCATCAAGTTGGCCTAAAATGGCCAGGCATTTGGTTATCAAGAGAAAAACAGGGTGGGCATTTGAGAAGAATTCCTGAAATGAGACATGATATTTGAGATCAAGAAGTCAAGACCTTGGTAAATTTTCACAGGTAACATGATCAATCTAAATTTTTTCTTTTAAAATTTTTTTTTGACTAGTAACGATCAATCTAAAGTTAACTATAAAATAATCAAGAAACATGAACTTCACAATCAAAATCCTTTAAAATAACTAAATTTTATTGGATTGAGGGTAAATCAGGATTTACTTACTACATTACGGTTGTCTGAACATTTCAAAATCGCAAATTTGGGAAACAATAACTAGGATCCTCACATAAATCCAAAAGTAAATATTCCCATTCGGATTTAATGGTCACATAGGCGAGCAATCTAACAAATCAGATGAAACAGTTAGCTTCCTATTTCGAGCACGAAGTTAATTCGCAAAAATTTGTATTCAGAAAGAAGGAAATTACTCATAGAAAGAAAAATGAGAAATTCATAGACGGACACATGAGGCATCTCTGTGCAAGCTCAAAGGGATCAAACATCCGTAAGCATCGATGGTCGTGGCTGAAGTTTTATTCCAAGAGTTTACTTTGAATTGTATTTAAAAAAGAGATTTAAGTGGGAAGTTTTGAATGTATCAATTAGTAAAATAGAATTAGAGGTTTAAGGATTTTCACAACAAGCATTAGCCTTTTTCTTCCTACATGACCTAAAAACAAATTTTATTTCATTCATCGATCAATAAATATTTAAAAATTCTAAAACTATAAATAGGAAAGTCCCTAGTACCACAACTCTAATTTTGTGATATGAGACTAAACAAAAACTAACAAATGAATAAAATAAAAACACTTAAATTCAACCTAATAAATTAAGTCAAACTAATCCATAAAAACAAGAAAAGCCCCAAATTTACTTAGTCAAACAAGTTTAACTAGTCATGACTATAACTAAACCAATAACTAAAGAAAAACTGATCAAATGGGCTTAATCAACTAGACCAAATCTAATTAAACTAATCCAGCCAAACGATGAGTGCACAATCAACTCTGGTGCATCTTTGATGAACTTGTCCATAACGAGCTCTATAATGCCCACACCATATCACAATGGTAATGATGCCCAATAGGGCTGCCGCCTGAAAGCCAAGGAGCAAACAATTCCATAAGCTAGATGTTTTCAGGGTTAAGAGCCACAACTTGACCTGAGAAGGCCAAACGTATTTAGATATATAATAATGTCTAATCATAAACATAATAATCAAACAACTGGCCATGCATAAAGGAAGTTTAAGGTTTCATTATTACATTTACACTATACAATGTACTGCACTGAATTCTGGTTGGTTCAGAGCAAATACCAGTCTTACATTCAACTAGCGATGATTTGAAATTCAAGTTCATATACAGAGTAAGACAACAGAAATGTCATCAATAATTACTCAAAGCTATCCAATTTGTTTTGACATCTAAATATTTGTCCTATTTCCAATTTATCAGAGGTTTTAAGTTAAAATATATTACATGAAATAGCATATAGATCTAAGAAGGTAGAAATATTAGAAAAGTACTAAAATTATGAAAAACAAAGATCCTTTGTTCACCTTTCTTTGGATATTCGCATTGTACATCACAGTTCAACATATCTCTTGTTCCAAGCAAAACTCACCAGATGGCATTCACGCAAAAAGCTCATGCCACTGGGCCAGATGTTTTCTCGAAGCTTTCATGTCTTGCGCTGCACTTTCTGCATTATTAATGGTTAAGTCAACACAAAAAAGCCCAAGCCAAAGAATCACTTAATGCATTAAGCAAACTTTGGATAAATCAGTAGAACGTGAATTGCTAATCCACAAGACCTTGAGATAAGTTTCAGCACATGTACTAAGGGTAACTCCATAAGAGCATCTTCAGTCAGTTCACCTGATGCTAACATCTCATCAAGTGGCCGTCTTCGTTGAGATCTAGGCCACATATGTTTACTGCAACTAGCAAATTATAAAAGTATATCACAAGGCAGAGATGATGACAATCAAATAAGAATTCACAAAAGAGAATCCTTACAATGAACTTGTGAAGATAACAAGAATTAAAAAAGTTAAAAAAATAAAATAAAACCTTGAAACATAATTAGTATATTTGATAACTAAGTTTTATATCATTGCTTGGCTTATGCATGACCTTTGAGTTCGGAAAGAAAAAATCCAAAAACTGAGTTTTCTTCATTTTTTATCTTATGCATCTCCTCTCTAGCTCTTCACCTGTCATATTTACTCAAAGGGGTCTCTAAAGGTTGATAATGGACATGGGCCAAACCACTTTAACTTTTCAAGCTTATCTTATTCTCAATTATAAGTACCACATCCACCCTCTATAATATATTCATTTCCAACACAGTCAACTTTAATTAGCATCTTAGTCACACTAATTGAATGCAAATTTTGTCACTTAACTAATGAATGTTCACTTCCATATAACACAATCAGTCAGATGGTCATATAAAACTTAATTTCAACATGCTAAATATCTTCCTAATAGATAAAGCTCAAGGGAGGATTGGAGTAAATACAAGAATTATTGTCATGGTGCTGCCACGAGATGACGATTTCTCACATAGAAAAAAGTAGATTTGAAAAACTATTTATATGCAGATCAAACACTTCCTCCACTATAATCATCTCACCTTGACTCCATGATTAACATCCTCTTTTATACTCCCATTATCGTGGACAATGGACTCGAGATATTCAATGGGATTCTAGTCCCATCTAGCCTCTCAGCATAGCTACTTCTTTCTTCAGAACAATTTACTATATCCATAATGGTAAATATACGATCATATATCTCTACAACGTAGGATACACCAAATACAAAACAATAAAAAGCACGTATAGACACTAGTTTAACCTCACAAAAATACTACAGATTTCAAAAAAATATTGTATCATATATCCTTTCTCTTAAATATATCACCTATCCTCTCCTACCAACACACAGACACACACACGCTCATAAAAAAAAATCAAATAGAAAAGAAGCCTTCTCAAATATGCACTTAATAAAGATCCCATTGGCCCCATCAACTTATTTATATATAATTGTATGCAAGGAATAAAACAATGCAAACCACAGTTCTACAGTCTAAACCATAATAAAAAAAAATAACATCAAAGTTCATAATACCTCTACTTTACTTTCCCAAGTCCTCTCTTGCGGATCAAAAAGGCACAAGCCACATAAATACCCATATTAAGCTAGACGTATACCATATTCAAAAGACTGAATATTTAGCATGAACCTACTGGTGTGACTGCCATTGTAGTGAAAACCCAAACCTCAGGACTGGATGGCCCTCGAAATAATGTCAGCACCAAATGCAAACAAAAATTAGGCTGACTGGTATCTCCAAGCAATTTAGAAATCTCTTAGTAAGTATTTCTACAGTAAAAGGTCAAGCTAGAAACCATTTCAAGTAAATTATATGCGTGGATTTTACCAAATACGTTTCTTCACATTGCTGCATTAGGGATCGAGAGTCAAGAATTTCACAAAGCCTAGAGCTATTGGCATCTGAAAGAATCAAGTAAATTCAAATTACCATACCCTATTATTCTCTTCCTTTTGCCCTTAGTATGTCTGTTTTCAGTAGCAAAATGTTGAATTGGTGCCAACTGTGAATCACTGGGAGAAGCTTCAGCATTGGTGTTTGCCAAACAATTGTTTACTGAATTTTCTTCACCATCTCCTCCTGATGTAGCTCCACAATACCTACATTGGGTTTTCATGCAGCATCATCAGCAAACAAAATACATTGGTATCATATATGGATGTGAAAATCTTTATGCTGGCAATGACTTTAGAATAACAAATTAAGCACAATTAAGTTGGACTTAAATTTAAAATGCATTCTAGAATATCTGTAATTATTGTTGAAGTCATGTTCATGTAACATAATACTTTTCAGTCCCATAATCATTGAACCATCAATACACACACACAAACAGAGATAAAAATATAGACAGATGGAATTTCACTTTTTCAAGGTATTCATCTTTCAAAAAACCATTACTATCATCTATATTCAACTATTCGGTAACTCTCTTTTTTTCCTATTTCTTTCATGATAAAATTATCTCTTCTCCTCAACGGTGCATCCTTTACTCTCCATTATATGCATTTTCTACCTCTCACCTAGGATGTCCATACTCTTCAAAAGATAGAACAACCAGCAAAATCAGAAAAGTAGCCCACAATATCCTAAGGGAGCCATCTTCTCTTGGAAAGTGGGGATGAGTCGGATGACTTTTGGAATCTCTGTAAAATTGTACTTATCCTTCAGTATTGCCTACAAAAAGGAGTACGCACCTTAAAATAAATAAATAAAAGTGTGCTGGAGCTTGTAAAACATAGTGAACTCTAAGTAAATTCTTAGTGAAAATTTCTTCGCTACTCACTCCCCTTTCATACAAAGGACCCTCCCAAACATGAACTTTCAGCAAGAAACCAAATTAAAAGAAGCTTGGGTTGAACACAGAGCGGCATCAGAGTGGTTGGGTGTCTAGAAATAGTACCCACAAGGCAACGAATAGATGATTCAAACCAAAGTGTCATACAAGGCAAAGTCGATTTGCCCATCTTTGTTGATACATTTGTTGACAATTAGAGAACTATTGCAACATCTATGGCTACAACACCTACACCTAAGTGTCATACCCCAGCATAATAACCTACCATGCACTTATGTGGTCGAATGCTTATGTACAACACATGGAGGGGGGCACCACATGGAAGGAGCAGGAGTAGTTCAAATGGCTCCTACAAATAGAATTTTATCCCATTGGTTACATGGATGAGCGATGAAAGTAACAAAAATTGCACTAACATCAACCAATTTGTGTAGGAATACACTATGAAATATAGAAGACAAACTCTCCTCCACTAGATAATGTTTCAAGCCTCACCAAAATTCACTGTCAAACTACACAACACTATTGCCACCAAGCTAAAGCTCCTACCGGCATAGGATTTGTGCTATGACAATTGAGGAAGCGATCAAAGGATGCAATGAGTACACCATGCAAGTAGCACAAGTCAACTCCTACAGAAGTCGACCTCCAGAAGAGGTCAAAGGCCCAAGGATCAAATTCCTCCCACAGGCCTAATAAAAAAATGCTGAGGGGCAACGCTAACAAGTTTTTTTCCCATTGCAATATAGCAGACCACCTTGTGGATAAGTGCTGAACAAAGAATCCACAATTTCATCTGAAAATGTTCAAGGCAGGAAATTCAACAACCTTGTAAACTTCAAGTGAATAAGAAGATGGGCAACTTCAATTGAACAAGAAGCCTGGCCTAATTAGGGAGCACCCAACATTGAGACTTTGTCAAACACTGATTGATTATTTAGTTCTAAACTTCTCTGGCCTGTTGTGTGCGTTATCAAAGAACAAAATACAACACAGAATTTAGCAAATAAAAGATGCTCTTACACTCTGATGTAAATTATGCCATAATCTCATAAATTTGTATTACAAGTTAAATGGTGGCTTTGATATTCTTGTCATGTATTGTCATTGTTTCAAGCTACTATTAGTTGAATGTAGTCCTCCTTGTTGTACTTGTAACTACTGAGTCTTGTAGTGACTTTAAAGGCTTCTAGTAAATTCATCCCCATTTGTCGTTGATTTAGGTGGCTCTACTGATGTTGTGTGAGACCCAATTGTCTTCGGGTGACTCCATTTTGGTCCAACCTTCTTCGAATAAGTTAGAGCACTACCATGGAGTCCCCTTCTAACCAAACCCTTCACGTCTTCGGTATATCGTCCGGAATGGCCGTCAATCCTTCGAGAGCGCCTCATTTTTCAGCGATGAACACTACATTCGTTAGGATTCTTCTGCCCCCGCCACAAATGAAGTCTGCTAAGTGATCCCTTACGACAAACCTAACTCCAACTACACCTTTTTGTACTAAACCATCAAAATTAATTTTAACATATCCAAGAGTTGGGGGAACCAAGTAGCTAAAGTGAGGATACAAGGCCCTGAATTGTAAGTTGGGTTCTAGTCACTCCTAGTTATCTACTTTTATTATTAGAATAGACTTGTTTATTCTGTTGCACAACAACCTCTAGACTTGAGTTGAGCACCCTTCCACCTGCTTCGTTTACCGTCTCGTCGATCTACACTAACTACTGTAGATCATGTTACCCACGTGCGATTGCAAGATCAGGCTCGAGCCAAATCTACGATTGCACCCGTTCAAGCCACAAGCCCGAGACTCCAGAGGCTACTTACAGAGAAATTGCGTATAGAAGCTTAGACTCTATTAACTACTGAAATATTACACAAAGGTGCTCAAATTTTTCAAGTTAAGAACTCGAATTGCTCTAGCAAAAGTATAATTCTCTCCAAAATTATTTAATCACTGATTTTAATTTAACTAAATTTATATTGTGATACTTAGATTATTCAATTTAGATCTAATTGTGTGTGACCATACATTTATTCAGCAAAAATTACTACTGAATTTATTTGCGAGGGCATTAATTTCTGAATTTCTCTGAGATATATTTAGTTCAATGTCATTTTCATTATATATAATCCTTTTTTTAGTAAAAAATTTATAATTTTTTATTAAATTATTTTATCTAAATTTCATGACAAAATATCAAGATGACATTGAACCAAATACCTCTTTACTGTTGGATTTTAGAAAAGGTATAATTTTCTATAGAATCATTTCATCACTGATTTTAATTTAACTAAAATTATATTATGACACTTAGACTATTTAATTTTGTTTTGATTGTGTAAATATACATTTACTCGAGTAGAAATTACTGTAGGAATCTGTCCCTAATTTCTGAAACCTTAAATTCGATATGTTGAATTTAACTCGACAGCCTAATTTAATTGATAAATTCTTATGCATTGCGATCTAATTTAATTAGAATTTTTAAATACTTAATTTACGGGATATAAAAATATTATTTATCATATTATTATATTTTCAAAAATATTTTTACGCTTAATTTAAATAACTCATCAATTAATATTATTGATTTATATTATAAAACAAAATTACATTTTCGATCGGCATCATCTTGTCTAAGTAAAAAAAAAAAGAGAAAGACAAAACAAGATATGATAAAATATTACAATGAATGATCTTACAAATTTGGAGTAAAATGAAAATTTATTATTTGATAGAGTGCAATAGAATCAAAGAATTTATATAGCTGAACTCACCTTGTAGGGTAAAAGATTGATTGTTTTCATACCAAAAATAAGAAAAATCAAAGTATCAAATTGTAATTTTTGCAAATAGACAAGTTGTAATTACACTTGATCATAGCCAAATGGCTGAGAAAGGTAAAAAGAAAAATTGTAATTTTCATTTTACGAATTTAGGACTTAAAATTAAGATTAGAAATATACACACAAAATTTAAAAATGAATTTATAATATTATATTTTAAAACATTTAATATGTACAATAGATATTTTATAAAAAACAATAGTTTGTAATTAAGCTCAATTTAAGTAAAAAATTTACTCAAAATCAAAAAAATTTTAATAGACATTAAATGAACTCAAAATTGACTCGATGCCACCCCTATTCTAGCTGGAAATGACTTGAGCCAAAAAGCAATAAAAAAGCACAAGAAATAATAATTTCGAACTTGAAGTCAAAAATTTGAAAACTTTAAAGGCTAAGAGCCTGTTTGTTTGTAAGGTTTAATTTAATAAGGTTAAAATTAAACTTAGATTGAGATATTTTTTTATTGAAAGTTGTAAATAATGTGAAATAAAATTAGTTATTATGTTAGGACATATGAATGATGTGATATAACGTTAGTTATTATGTTAGAATAAGTGAATGATGTGATATAAGTTGATTATTATTTTAGTAATGTGTGTAGGCTGTGAAATAAAGTTAATTTTTAATATTAAATTTTATGTGTGATTTGATATGACTATTTAAAATTAAATCAGGTTAATTTTTAAGAGCTAAACAAACAAGGCTAATTTATAATTTCTTATAGATTTACATGACACATAACTGCCCTTTTTCCTAAGAATAAGACAAAACTATTTTTATTATTTTTTTATTTAAGGGAATAGATTGGATAATTTTTTTTACTTTCGTATTCACACCTTCATATATAGTACATATATAGTAGTTGTATTTCGTTTCTAGCTTTAATGGTTAACATCTTTTATCGTTTGCTAGCCAAAAAAATAAACCTTTTGTTATCTGGAAACAGAATTTAAATATTGCTGAGCGCATTGAATGAATTTTTTACTTTCAACTTATAAAAAAATAAAATCTAATAAATATAATCTAGAATTGACATAATCTAAATGGAAATGAAATTTTTTTGATAAGAAATTACAAAGACCTTTGAGTTAACTCATTTAATTTGAGCCAACAAGAATTGATTTATTTTAGACATGCTAAAAAAATTGAAGTTGAATTTGAGTTGACCCAAATTTGCTCAAAATTGACTCATACTGGTAACACCATGATCTACCGTCGATTCATTCCTGCAAGAGTTTACCGTCGACGACCGAGATCTAGCCACGTTACTTCGATCTGAATCGATTGACTATTAAGACAGATTTGAAAATAAGGATGCTGCGGATCGCTGACTTGGTGGATTGAAAATCTCTCATTTATTTTGATTGATTGAAGATTTTATTTTAAGATAATTTTATTTTTCACATTTATTTTGTATTAGTTATTTCTATTTATGTGATTGTTATTTTAGGCACGTTATCTGGTATTTTTCTCATTTGTGTAAGGACTTTATTACATTATATTTTTTTTTTATTGAGTCAGTTTATATAAAGAAATGAGGATGCTAATGTTGGTGTTGTGGATATACACGAAAGGATAGAATGAGAAATGAGTATATCCGAAAGAAAGTTAGTGTTGCACCAATTGAGGATAAACTTAGAGAAAGTCGGCTTAGATGGTTTGGACATCTAAATCGTAGGCCGATTGAAGCTTCAGTTAGAAAAATTGAGTTATTGGATTTTGCCCATGTACAAAGAGGAAGAGGGAGACCAAAGAAGACATGGCAAGAAACTATAAGAAGTGATCTTAGTTACTTAAACTTAGATAAGAATTTGGTAACTGATAGAGCGCAATGGAAACAAAGGATTCATGTAGCCGACCCCACCTAGTGGGATTAAGGCTTGGTGGTTGTTGTTGTTGTTGTTGAGTCAGTTTATATGAAGGTCTATATAAACGACTTCTTGTTATTCTTATTTTTCTAATGTTGAATGAATTTGACTTGTGTTTCTCTTGGGATTATCTGATTCTAGAATGAATCGATATCCCGGATAGTGAAGGGCTTAGGCCTTGGGTGAGAATCCCTAAACTCCACCCGCTCCAGCTCTTCCCCTCTGGGATAGATTCCATTCATCTTACATTCCTCAGCATTTACCTCACCTCATCCTCGTCCACTTCGCCTGCTAGTTTGCATTTTTGCGTTCAGCTCGCTGACTTCGATCTGACGTGGACGTGTCGTCGTGCCCCGACATTACCGACGACGCGATCGCACCTATTACGCCGACGCACACACAACGGCTCTGCTTGGCTCCCTCGTGCAGTTCTGTTAGGCGCGCCTGCTCTCCGTCCGCATGTGCCAGCATTTCGCTTGCACGGGCCCGCACTTCACCTGCGCGCGCCCCAGCTTTGCCCGCCCGCGCCCCGCCCTGCGGCTTGCTCCCGCCCGTCTGCGACCCCACCCGCGCACTCCACCTGCGCCCCCACCCGCGCCCTCCGCCTGCACGCGCCGGTGCCAGCCAGTGCGCTGGATTGTCTGACTCAGGTACGAACTTCAGCAACCTTTTAATCTGGTTAAATCGAATACCCTGGATCATTCTGCTCACATGTGATTTGCTCGAACTTGTTCCGCCTGTACGACCTTTCATTATTGAATGCAATTTAATTATTGTTAATTAAATATTGTGAGTTCCCATATTCCTGTTACCCAGTTTCTGATTTGTTGAAAAACTGAATTACGCCATAATCTGAATTGGTAATTTTTCAATTACCTTCGATCTAATTTATTTAAAATTTTAAAAGTAATTGGTTTTGCAGGTTTAGTTAATTTCTCAGCTATTACAAAATCGATTTCTGATATTTTAGCATTAATTTGTAGATATTCTGCTAGATATAATTTGTTGATCTCTAAATTGCATCTTCATTCATCTATCCCGCATCACATACCAACCCTATATGAGAGTGAATGTTGGGGAATTAAGTGTTAAAATATCCATAAGATCATTGTAGCTGATATACAAACGTTAAAATGGACACGTGATTACCCTAAAGTGAATTAGTGTGTTTGTTTCAAAGGTTAAAATGAGATTAAAATTAAACTTAAATAGAAATATTTATTATTGACAATTGTGTATGATATGAAATAAAATTAATTATTATGTTAGGACGTGTAAGAAATGTGATATAAGTTATTATTTTAGTATGTGAATAGGAAATGAAAAAAAGTTAATTTTTTATTTTAAAATATATGTACAATGCAAAATATACTTCATTTTAAAATTTATGAATGATATAATATGTCAGGTTAAAATTAACATGGCAAGTATTAACCTATCTAAACAAAGAGAGTAGGCATGACACCTATTTCTAAGAAGACGAGGGAAGGATGTTTAAACTTCAAACTAGTTTCGTTAGGTCTATCACGATTCATTAGAGGCCCATGTACTGAACCATTAGAAGCCACAATGTTAAAAAAGAGAGAAATAAAAAAAGACTTAAGATGGGGCATAAAAAGTGACTTGAATCACTTGCACTCACAAAGAATGTTAAATGGAGAAGATAAATCACATAACCGACCAATTAATTGGGGTAACCAACCAAGTAATTGGGATAAGTCTTATTGTTGATATAGTTGTATGGTGCTTATCAGCCTACCATAGACTCTACCTTAACCAAGGGAAAGAATCACATTGTGCCTTAATTTGTTCCCGAAATCTTTGAGGTTTGCTCACGGAAATTTTCTATAAGGAATAAAATCAGAAGGAATCATGAGGCTAAGCCTAACAAAAACGCACATAAAGAAAATATTAGGCTGCCTTTTAAACTGTCATAAACAGATGGACATCACATTATTGTTCACAATGTCAAACGAAGTGAAGATAGAAAAGGTTGAGGGTCAGAGTGCAAACTGGGTAATGGGGAAACATGCTTTCAAGGAAAAGTTATAGTTGCTTCCGATTCCTCCAATATTACTGCTGTCAGCATGTAAGGCACAAACTACCGGTTGCCAAATACCTTAAAACTAAGAACCTATCTTTAGACTTCTTTAATTATACATCAGCCATAGCCCAGTTTCCATATCATCAAAAAGATTGCCAATCTTGAAATACACTGATATAGCAAAATATATGTCTAAGTTATCAAGCAGATTAAGATCGCAATTCCTGTTTCACCACTTGCCAAATAATGTAAATTTAAGCACCTTAGCCATCTTTGAAATTTATGCATCTATCATAGTCCGGTTTCCTATATCGACAAAAGATTGCCTATCTTTAAATTTAATGAAAATAGTAAAACACAGTGTAAGCTGTCAAGCGGATTTTGCTCACAATTCCTGTTTGAACTCCTCATTTTCATTTCCTGTGGGGGACATGATGAGTATCCATCCGGGATCATGTACTCATGTGGCTGTTCTGGATGAAAATGCAATTTTGGTAATTATTTTTCATCTCAGTTTGGAAATGCAGTCAGATATTTGGGCAGCAACTATAAGTGACTGAGCAGTCACATCATAGGAAAAAATTTTGCACTAATAAAAAGGGTGGTTTTAGAATAAATTTATCATCTGATGATCGAGGCCATTCTAACTCCAGTTCATTCCCATTTTGGATGAAAAACATCTACTGAAAGATTTACTAATTCTTTTATTCCAATTAGCAAAAGAGATCATGAACTAACAAATAAACCTATAAGCTAAAAGAAGGCATCCTGAGCAGTTGCAAGGATTAGGTTATTGTAAGGATATAAAAGAGAACAAGGGATAGCCAAGTAAACACTACCTAATCCCTAAATACTAAACCCTCAACCCTAAACAATACCTAAGCGATTCTTGTTTTTCTTTCTAAAGCTCTTGATTTCAGTAACATCAGCATTTGACGAGATACAAGAAACAAATCCAAACATCTACCTGAGATGTTCCAATAGTATTTTTCATTGATTTTTCTTCAGTTAATTTGCTGGAATTATTTGTCGTTTTATAAGACATATTATCACTATTATATAAGGAAAAACAATGTATGCCAAAGCAAAAATGCTTACACATCTCCATTTGCTACACTAACCTATTGCATAAGATGTGAAATAAAATTACTTATGATTTTTACAAATTGTGCTGGGCATGATAGAAGGATGGCTAAACTAGCCATGAAATTTTTGGTGTAGGAACCAAGTGAACCAAAAAGAATGAGAATTCGTATGCAGTTTAAAAAGGAGATGGACTTTATAAACTTGTAGAAAAAAAAGCATAATACCATTACTACAGATTAATGGTCTTACATGTGATAATCACATCATTGGAAAATACATAAACTTGACCTAACTAGAAAACATACCTTGATCTTTTCTTACCGACTCTATCACAATTTTCATCACCAGGAGCTGGAAGACTCAGAAGTGGTGTGAAGTCATTGGGACCAATAGAAGGACGCTCTCTTTCTCGCCCAACAAAATTTGATATAAGAACAGCCTTCTTAAGCTGCTGAGCTGCCTTGTGTATAGGCACTTCATGAGGAAGTAATACTTTCCACCGCCTGATCCCCAAAGAAATAATTAACATAAAGCCAAAATCCACTTTAAAATGTATTGTATTAACCAGGGAAAAACTAATATTAAAAACTATAAAACTTCCACCACACATTGAACATATTTACCTTCTACATTGATTATCAGTACGTGGAGGAACATACGCTGCAACCTTGGACCATCTATGCCCATGCTCTGCTATTGCATGAAGTAACTTCGAATCCTCTTCTTCAGTCCATCTTTCTAAATTCAAAGATGGATCCAAACAATTGAGCCATCTGTGGACATGGAATTGATGAGAGTGGCAGAAACTTAGAAAAGAATTAAATTTGATTGTAATTCCAAAACCATCTACCTTTCCCTACATTGACTTTGAGTTCTCCCTGGGATAAACTGAGCTATTTTTTTCCAGTTTTTGGCTCCAAACAGAATAACCGAAACTTTCAAACGTTTATCTTCGTCGACAGACCACCTTCCCACCCTTTTCCTTTCAGGAAGAAGGGAGCTTCTCCATCTGCACTCAAAATAATCATGGAATTAGTAAAGTTGAAGGAATAGCACATCAATGAATGGGAACTAATAACAAAAAGTGAACCATGCGACTAGGAAAGAAGTTGTAAAACTGGTTCAATTTTCAGTAAAATGAGCTAAAACCATTTTCTCTATGAAACACAACTTTGACATATCATTGTGGTGGGGACACCTAGCAATAAGCCTGGCCAACAGATCACATCCACTCAGAACCGAACCGGATCCAATTCATCCGGTTCAAAACCAGAACCAATTCCAAGTGGAAGCAGTAATGTGGGTGGACCGGACTGGTTCCACACACCCTAGCCCGGTACAATCGATGATTTCGGTTCTACCGAGGATCAATTCCAAAACCAATACCTGGTTTGGGACTGGTTCAAACATTCGAACCGTTCCAAGCTCCAGATAGGCATGGGGTGCCCCACACTCGCAGATGCAGGGAGCGTCTAAGCATGTGTTGAACCGGTCCCAACTCTAAGTAAGCACCGGGTGCCCCGCGCTCGTGGATGCGGGCATGAGCGCAGGCACAGGCACATCTGAGTGTGCCTACACTACCCGGTTGAACCGGGGGCCCATGCATCTTTCATTTTTTTTTGTTGTTTCAGCCTGTTAGGGATAACAATCATTGGCAAGAGGGGTTGACACTGTCAACCCCTCTATGTCGTTACTTTTTTAAAAAATTTACAATTTTCTTAAACTTTTTAAACTCTATAAATATCCCCTCCAACTCAACTATTCTCTCCCTTATGGACTCAAAACCAATGAAGGAAGCAACAATGGCAAATCTTGGAACAGCGGTTGTAACATCCCAAAATTTGATTTGAGATTTAAAAATTAAAGCTGATTTGGACTGAAAATGAAGGATTTTGGATCTGAAAAGAATGATTTTGGACCTATTTATAAGAGATTGGAAAAAAGGGGACTAAATTGCAATTTTCCCATTAATGGGATAAGCTCAGCGACGAACCGCTTTTCGCCCGTGCCGCCTCTTTTTCCGCGTGTCGCTCGCGCCTGGAGAAGAATTCTCTCTCTCTCACTCCCTCTCGGTTTCTTGCGCCCGAGCCTCCGTCCGCGTCCGTTGTTCTGCCGATTCCAGAGAAGCAGCAGCTTCAGCTGCCGCAAGCTCCAGCAGCAGGAGAAGGAGGAAAAAAGAGAAGAAGGAAGAGAAGAAGAAGAGAAAGGAAAAAGGGGAAAGCCAGAGTGGGATTTCCAAGCGTTGTTTAACGATTAATCGGTAAGTAATTCTTTCCCTTATGTTTATGAAAGTATGTTCTGCTGCCATGTATTTTTGTTACTTGAGCAAGGGAATGTGAATGATTTGATTATCTGTGAGGTGATGTGGTATTGATAAATTTTTGTATACTAATAACAGATGAGGGCAGAAAGTTTCCTATATATGTTATGTCGATGAGGGCGGAGAGCGTACGCCGGGTGATGTCCTGATGTGGAATCACTGATGCAAGGTGCGGCTCCTGTCAAGGCTTCTAGAATAACAAGCTGTAGGAGCTTTTGTCGGGCTTCTAGGTGAAAGGATATGAAAATGATACATCTACATCACTAAACAGAGTGGCAGGTACTGCATAAGAAGGATCACGGACATGGTGTGAGGTATCAAAGGTTGCGGCAAGAAAAAAGATGTTTTAATGATATGAGATTAATGTTTAGGTTTGACGCCTCGGTTGCTGGTGGCTAGGGTCGGTGTATCAGGGCGGTCGGGTGCCGGCAGCCGGGACGTCACAGCGGTGATACAAGTTGTACCATTATCTATTCCTTCTACTTCTTCGACAGCTGTCACCATCTCCGTAGCATTTCGAGCAGCTTGTACAAAAAAAGGTATGGAAATTTTTTGATATTATTACCATCGATCCGAATAAATCGAATTCGATGAATATTATTTCCAAGCTTTGTAAGAATTTATATTCTTATAAAACCGAAGATTTTGGGGCTAGGACAGGAACCTTAAGAAACATCTGGTCAAGTTCCACAAACTTAACCCAGACACTACGTAGCTAACCCAGGTGGACAGTACCCAGACACAAATATATCCACAAAGTGGATTTACACCATTTAGCTTTTCTGATGAAAAGGCTAGGCCGAGTTTGGTGAGGTATGTCATTTCTACCGAATTATCCTTTACACATTGTGAGAAAAATGAGTATTTAGATTTTGTATGCAAGTACTTACAGCCGGTCTATCAAAAAATATCACGTCAAACACTAAAGAAAGAGCATATGGACTAACATCAGGGTGCTTTGATTGAATATTTAACTAATTTGAATAGTCGTGTTAATTTATTTTTCAATATATGGACTAATACAAATGGTAGTAGTTGTTTAGTTATAACTTGTCATTATATAGATGAAGGTTGGGAATTACAAAAGAAAATTTTATCATTACATGCACTTGAAAAGTCATACACTAGGCACATTATTGCTCATTCTATTTTGACAACAGTTAAATTTTTGGGACTTGAAGATAAATTACTATTACTTTTGATAACGCATCAAATAATACTTCTGTAATTAATTATATAAAAACATCTTTATCCCCAAGCTTAAATAGTGTTATTTTTTATATTAAGTGTGCATGTCACATTATCAATATTTATGTTTCACTGCATTTTTTGTACATCTTGAATCAATTAAAAAATTAAATTTTTTTGTAAAATGGTGAGGAACTCAAATTATAGGCAAAAATAAAAACAAATTTGTATTACTAATGGTATGAACTTCATTACATTCCCATTATCGGTTGAGACAAAATGGAACTCTCTTCACCACCTTCTTAATTCAATTTTGCCTTATAAAAAATTAATTACTAATTTTTATAACACTAATATTACAAATGAAATTTTGTAGTTATCGGTTACTGACTGGCAATTTATTAATACAACGAAGGCATTTTCTTCTTGTTATTCTCCTACTCCATTTTCCTTTACCATATACATATCAAATGTTTGAAAATTTTTAGAATTTAGAGGTCATCTTAATTTTCATTTTTTTGTTAATAAAATAGAAGAAAAATTTCAAAAAATATTAGAAAAATATTCCCCCTATTTATATTTTAGGCTTGATGTTAGATCCCAATCTGAGAGAAGGTTCAGTTGACGCATTTTTCTATAGTAACACTAACACATTTTTCTATGATAACACTAACTTGTTGGAGGGAGATTACAAAACTATCGACTATAAAAAAGAGTTGGGTTATTGTCTACTCCAAAAAATATTTTCTATATATTACAGGGCACAGGTGATGGGAAATAATTGCAAGAAACTTCTATTAACACACAAGGAAGTTTTAAAAGCTCTCCTAAGGCAACGACAAAAAGGCTAAAAGGAATAGCTACAACGGGATCAAGTTCTCATCGGCGAGCTCAAGAATCATACCACCTACAACAAACCTCAATTAGCTACAACTTTATTTGAGTTTGCAGATCTAGCTTGAAGATGACTATAACTTGCTGGAATAGTGGAAGACCAATGTGAGATAATTTCCTACAACGGCCTCTCTAGAACATGATGTTTTGGTTGCACAACAATCCATAGTTGCATCAAAATCAGCATTCACTCTAACAAAGAGAATTATCAGTGATCATTGGAATAGTCTTTCACCTCCGACACTTTGCACGTTAACTCGTTTGAAGAACTGGTTCGATGCAAAACATCGAAACCAAACTGTAGAACAGTAAGATAAGTTCGAAGACAAATCATCTAAAGAGAAAAAAGAGTATGCTTGTCAAATTCTGGTAGTGATGGAAGAAAATTAAATGAATTTTTATCTTTTTTTACTGTAGATTTAGATAATTGTATTCAGTGTATTTATTCTTAAAATAATAATTTTTTAAAAAAATGCTTGTAATTTTTATTAATTATACCAAAAAAAATCAAACTGACTCAAATCCGCCCGACCCGAGTCGGTTGGAACTGATTCAGAACCAGTTCGACCTCATAAGCATTGATTCCAACCGGAACCAGTCTGGTTGGAATCGGTTCGAACTGATCCGATAAGCCAATTGATACGAAACTGGTTTGGTGTCCAAGCCTACCTGACAATATGCATTGATTTCATCCACATTAGCTCAAGGCAGATTAAAATGTTGGATTGGGGTTGTTTATTTATTTTCGAATGCAATTTTGATTTGATTGAAGATTTGATAGTTAATTTGAAAGACAAGATATTCATGATAATAATTTTTTTGTATTTTCTTCATTTAACATGAATGCAATTGGCACTTTATTTTTTAATTTTCTAATTTTCTACAATGAGATGATAATTTATGCTCAAATTATCAAAAAGAGTGAATGATTTAGATATCTTAGATTAATTATACAATATAATAGTAAAATAGATGGTGATGCTATTAACAGGATCCAAATAGAATAGATAAAGTAGAGAAATACATTTGAAATATTACGCGATAGAAAAAATTCACTTAGGTTTAAAGGTAAATTTTATAGAACAGTTATAAAGCTAGGGATACTATATGGTGCTGAATGCTAGCCTACAAAGCAGAAATACACAAATAAGATAAGTATTGTAGAAATGAGAATACTAAGATGGATGAGTGACTATATGTAAAAAGACAAGATGAAAAATGAATATATATGAAAGAAAGTTTGAGCAGCTTCAGATGAAGATAAGATCAAAAAGAGTCAGCTTAGATCATTTAGACACATAAATTATAGGCCAATAAAAACTCCAATAAAAAAAATTAGATTATTGGATCTTGTCTATATAAAAAAAGAGTCAAAAAAGATATGACAAAAAACTTTAAAGACGAGCGTATATATTTAGAACTAAATAAGAATTTATTATTTGATAGAGTGTAATAGAAATAAAGGATTCATATAGCTGACTCCACTTAGTGGGATAAATGTTTGGTTTGTTGTTGTTGTTTTCTTATTTCATATTTTTTAAACTCTATATAAAGGGATAGCTTAGCATTTCAATGAAATTATTAATGAATAAAATAAATTTAAGGTTTTGAGTATTAACCTAAATTCAAGTTAACAAATCAATATACTAGTAAAGGGAAGGATGAGAATCCTAAAGACTAAAATAGACTAGTTATCCCATTTGAAAAAAAAAATCCTTTCAAAACTCTAACCACCACCTTTTAAAAGAAGCACCTCCTCTCTCTCCATTTTTAAAAAACACTAAAGTCATTAATATGATTGAACTCTAGAATATTCTAGAACATTCTAAGAAGTTCAAAAATGTTCTAAAACATTTCGGAATAATGTATAAGTTTCTAGAAAGTGGAACAAGTTTGTAGAAGTCTACAAAATTTTCTAGAAGCATCTAGATACCTGTGGAACATTATGAAACCTTATAGAAGGTTCTAGATACTTGTAGATCTTCATACAATATGGAATAACTTAGAGACTATGTAAATGGGGGGGTTAGCTATAAATAGGGCCTAGCCCTTCACTTGTAATCGATCAAAAGAATTAATACAAAGTTTCATCCCAAGTGTTCTTGTTCTCATGCTATCAAAAAAAAAAGTGTTCTCGTGCTCCTCTCTTCAAGCCTTCCTTTTTCCTCTTCATCTCCATTCGATAACTTTGATAAACCGTTCTACAAGATCGTCATCATTGCCATGTCCTTCAAAATCGCCAATTCCCTAGATATCATGGTGCCCTTGGAGACCTCGTCAACCTGCACTTCTGTATGCTCACACAACCTTCATGCACATCACTACATGTTCCCACAACTTTCGGTTCCCCATGCACCCATTGTCCTATATTGTCATTCTCATCGTTTTGCACTTGTCCAATGAAGTCAACCTCCGAAGATGATGTGTGAATATCTCTATGAATTCTATGCCTTCAGCTTTAAAGGGTACTTGCACTGAGCACATATAAGAATAAACACCAGCATCTTTAAGTCCAATGGAGTCGTGGGTCCCTCCATTGCCATTTCATCATTAGTGATATAATTACATCATCATTCAAATAATAAATTAGATTTATATTAACTAATGTTATCAGCAACAATCAGCAGCATAGCAAGCTAAATCTTTGCGTGAATTTCACAAGTGAAGCCCACTAGCCTGTCTTGATAGAATTTTTTGAATTGCACTTTAGTCCTTGAACTTTTTTGATTAATGTATAACTCTTCCAGAATACATTACTTAACTAATTAATCAAATTCAGTTTAAATTATCTTTGTTATTGATTGGCTCCATTTAAGAATTTCAAATTATATGATTGTGGTAAAATTACTATTGGCATTTGTTTTGTGAGAAATTATTGCTTGAACTTCGAATGTGACTTATTAAATTTAAATTCGACAGCATGATTCAAATGACAAATTCTAATTTATCAAGTGATTCAATTTTCGTTAATTTTAAGTTGACTTAATTTGTGAAGTTTAAAATCATTTTTATAATATAACTATATTTTAGAAAAATATTTTGTGCTTAATTTAATAATTCGGCATTTAAATTTTGCTAATTTAAAATTTTTGACACATCATCTTTATATGTCTCACACCAAATCATTTCCACAAAATAAAAGTTTTAATGAGCCTATACCTGACTAAACACAACAGACAAACTTGAACCATATCCAAGATGACCATTATTCTAAACACATTAAATTACAATTATATGTTCCCCCACCGAAAATATTACAGGTCGACAAAGAAAGAAGAAACAAATAAGAAATAAATCATATGTTGCGTTATATCTTTTTTTTTTTTTGTTTTTTGAGAAGATGTGTTATATCTAGTACGGAGCAAATATGACAAACAGAAGGCAACATCAAAGCGATACAGTATTAAATTCATTAACACAAATGTAAAGAAAGGACAAAAACACAACTACAAAAATTGACATGATTGCTGTGATAGATATATACCTAGCAAACATTGTGGTTCTAGATATGATTAGTGTTCTAAGTTGACAAAAACCTTTCTTATGATTGAAAAGCATATATATATATATCTTTTATTGGCACTACAGTAAAAAATGAAACGGTACAGACCTGATAGAACATTGACTACTTGTACGGCCATCCAAATGAGAAGCTATAATCTGCCAACTATCACCAAAAGTTTCCACAGCAGCTTTCAACTTTGCATCTTCTTCAATCGTCCACTCCTTATTTAAAATATGAGGATTAAGACTCCTCTGATATCGTGCCAAGCACTGAAAGGGAGTTCTATGCGTTCCTAATGCAATTGTCAAGTCAATCCAATTGTAAAGCCCTCTTTCTTGTACAGTAAACAATAATTTCTTGTCCTCCTGTGAACTCCAGGGACTATGATTGATCAATGGATCTTCATGATTTAGCCATCTAAAATATGAAGAATTAAGATGGAGTAACTTCAAAAAATTCGCAAAATTATATAGTAAGCAAATTTCCTATGAGTGCTAATATTTAATTTAAAATGATGGATAACAAAAAAAAGAATAAAAAATGAAAAGTCGTTTTAAAATACAGCAAGTTTATGATAAAAAAATTTCAAGGTTCTATTACTATACAAGTCATACCTTGATTCACACTCAGGACCAGAACATTGTGGAAGATACATAGAAGCCAAACGATCCCAGTTAATCAATGGAAGGAATGCCCGTAATATTTCTGGTGATAATTGATGATCAATACCAGAAAAAGTGGACATTACAACTGAATCAACTGAACCCTCAAAATTACTACAAAAAAGTCATTAAATGAATTTTAGTAAAATAAGAAAAAGAATGCAAATAACACCTTTCCCAAATGAATGAGCATGAACCACAGTATTACATAATCTCAAAAAGTAAACTAGGTTAGAATGTAGTTGAACATTTAAGTTAAATAAGTACCTTCCAAAGTTCATAGAATTCAAAAACAACATTTCTTGATATTGTTGCTTTACTCCCTTTGCAAGATTCTCATTCTCCATATTTGACCAGAGTCTCTTCTTAAGTGAGACAGGATACCTACTCATTACCAACTTGTAATTAGACACTTGAGGGTTTTCAGCTGGAGCAAGATGCAAGGAAGAGCCCTTCTTATTATTTTCCTGTCATAAGGCACATAATGCAATACCATGCTGGTTTAAAATTTGTATGAAACTAGTTTTGTGCTCAATATAAAGAAAGAGCAGCAACATCAGGAAAAAAGCAAAAGACAGTGATTGCAAAGACTCATAATATAAAATTATCAGTGATTTATTCAGCTTTTGTGTTAACATAGAAAAGGAACATCTAAAAGTGACAAGGTAGCATGCAGGTTCTGATTAGGCAACCAGCAAAATTCATGTAAAGTAGTCACAGAGGATTGTGACTGAACAATGCAGGGATTAGCTCACTTGCATAGGGCGTGTAATGGAACAATATCGAGATTGAAATAGGTTTTATTAAAACATATTATAACAGATTATCACAAGCAAGATGTCGGATT
This sequence comes from Apostasia ramifera, assembly GCA_019297695.1. Taxonomy (NCBI): domain Eukaryota; kingdom Viridiplantae; phylum Streptophyta; class Magnoliopsida; order Asparagales; family Orchidaceae; genus Apostasia; species Apostasia ramifera. Next base: position 133,704 of record JAEMOT010003315.1, on the reverse strand, counting down.
AACTTATTTTCATCAGACCTAATACTTTATTTGAAGAAATTATTACCTTGATTAGTGCTAAGTTCTTCCAAAGATCACAAGACTATGTCTGATTTCAATCAAAATAAAAATAAAAAAGCAAATGCCTCAAGCCTGTCACAATCGGAAGAATGTACTTAATTTAAAGATCACATAAGTAAATTGCTGAGAGTCACAACACCATGTTATATTTGAATGCAGCATCAGCGCACGCCCAAACTATTCTCAATGCAACAAATTTGTAAATCATGCCGAGGCAAATATATGAATTGCATTCTTACAACAGCAACAAAGCCATTATCCCAACTATATAAGGTCAAATTACATTGATTTATCTTCTACATTTAGCTATATAAGTAAACCGTCTCCATGAGCACCAAGTGACTCAAGATCATTTTTATCACCTTATCCCAAATCATTTTTAGTCCACCGTTCCTATTTTAACCATTGTGAATTGCATTTTAATAGAGAATTTTGCTTAATTGGTCCATACCTATGTGATTAGCCACTTGACAGTTGCCTCCAAAATTTCACATGTACAAAATGATAGAATTGCCTCCCCTTCAAAAGGGACAGTTTCACTAACAACATCAAAATTAACATGGGAAAAATGCATAACAGTGCGAATATACATGCGCACCTTAATACTACTTGTCAAATTCTTTGTCTTTAGTGAAATCAACTTCACTAGAGGATCACTTTTCTGACATAAAATATTCCCCACTTTTCTTCTGCAAACAGCATGAAAGTCGATAAGACATTTGATCCGCTCTTTTAGTTTCTTATTTACCTCAATCTTTGCTTCAATTTCCATGAGCTTCTCCCTAATAAATCTCTGGCAAAACCTGTTCTTCTTGAGCGCTTTCACAAAATTCTGTACAGATTTTGGAAACTTAGAAGACATGAACTGCCGTATGGATAAATTGCACGCACCATCTGATTGATACAATTCGGTAAGAATATGCTGTGGATGCGTTTCACTCATTGCTTCTGAAGTGTGCTCTGGAATTGATGTACAATCCAGAACTGCCTTGGGCTTCAAATAAATAGATGAACAGCCAGTGTTCTCTTCATATTGATAAAATCCAATAGAGTTCTGCTCTTGATCCTCTTCATGACTTGAACTGTTACTGAATGGTAAATTAAGATGGTCTTGCCCTGATATTTCAGCTGAAACAGCACAATTCATTTCTGGTGAGAAATCCCATGGCGTTGCTTCTGCAACGCAAACACAGAACATAAACAATATACAATCAATTTCTCCATTGCTCCTGCTTTGAAGTTATTAGATACAGGTATAGAGAGGCAAAGGGTCAAAAAAGTAAATTTGTGCACATATGACTACCCATGTCACAGTCCAAAACCAATTAGAAGAGATGGCTATCAAAAGATTATGCATTGTCAGGAGAATGAACAGGTTTTCTTCCTAACAACTGCACTTGAATTCTCACATATCTAAACTAATAAAGTTATGAGCATACACATCAAACAATTTTGACAGATTCAGTGTGTCACATCATACTTGCCATTTCATACCTAACTACTCCGGTGGCATATTTTTGAAACATCACTTTAGTCTATGTTCAAGTTAGGCCAGTAAATGCGTCAGGTCAGTTCCAAAAAGACTTGTTCCAGATCCAATCCACAAATAATCAAGTCAAAAATTGATTCAAATCTTCTCAAGTTTGTTCAATAATTGAATCAAGCATGGATCAGATTCGGGTCAAATGGGTTTGCAGAAAATACTAATAACTTAGTAATATAATAAACTAATTTTAGCCCATTTATGAATTTGTAAAAAATAGACTTAAAAATATCAAATGTTCAAATCCAATTGTGACTCTTCCCACAACTAAAGAACAAAAAGTAAAAGAAAATCCAAATGTTCAAGCCTTAACAAAGTACAGACACTATACATCCCAACAAGTCGTATCGTATCCTCACGCCCCTATGTCCTTATGTCTTCTTGTGGTGTCTATACTTCCTAGATGCTTTCTATAATATCAAGTAAAAACTATGAAAAATTATATCACATAAGTACTTATTATTTAATTTTGTCTTGCTTTATTCTTATCCTGTATTTTGAAAGTTGTATTATGATGTTGTATCGTATCCTCATGTAATTGTGTCGGGTCCATGCTTCCTACGTGATCCTATGCATTAAATGTGATAGAAGTTAGACAAACAGTTATTATGTATAAAAATAATTTGATACTTACATAAGGATATAAATATGGATCTGTGTATTATATATTTACATATAAAACATAAAACCAGGTTAGATCTTAATCAGATCGAAGCAGCATCAACCCAAGATCTAACACTAGAAAAGTGAATTGAAACAGGTTTGATTTTGAGTTGGGTAATCAATTTTATTTTCTGTACCATTAGCTATCTAATTGAGTCAAAATTTAAGTCAAAACTCAAGTTGACCTGACCCATTTGTAGGCCTATTTTAAGTTAAGCCCTAAAGCGGGTTATCTTAATTTGTAGGGTAAATTCCATGTCCTAGGCACCACTTGCATGTAGATCCCAACTTTATAACTTATACAATGATTCTCAACTACCTTGTTGAAGCTTCAATCAGGTTTCGACTCTACTGTAGGATTCAATGAAATCCCAATTAACATAAGAAATTATGTTTACAACATGCCATTTCTTCGAACTTTATAATCCTAAGTTAATGTTTTGGGATTGGATTCATATATAAACAATTCAAGCAAGAAATATTTTGAAAAAATTTATTCACATCACAACTGATTCCCCACAACCCTCTCCACAAGAAAAGTAGCCTTGATTCTTGATGATAATGAAAGTATAATGGAGGCAAAAAAATAGGTAGTTTGGTAATTTCATATGGTTTTAATGGTGGAAGTGAAGGAAGAATCTTATTAACAAAATAGGCTGACCGACAGGGCTCAAAGAAGGGATACATGATGAAGAAATAGTTCCATATATCTTGTAGCAATACAGCTGTTAGTGATTAATCATAGAGATATGATGGGGATCTCAATTCGCTTCTATAAATCATTACCTTGCTGCATTTATTATCTTTTTGAAGCAATAAGACTGCAGTCTGCTTTCCTATATGAATAAGCCTTTTAATAACAACTCCAAAATGATATTCTCATTATTCGTCTTTCTTGAAAACCATGATCATAACTTGTCAACTTCTTATCATATTTATATTTTGAAAACAAAAAATAAAAAAGAGTGCTTGGATGCAGCTCACAACAAAAAAGGTGTAGGAATCAAGGTTCAACGGGGAAAAGAATCAACTCAAAACAAGGTGTAGGAATCAAGGTTCAACAGAAAAAAGGATCAACAGCATTTCCAACGAAACCTTTCACATTGCAAAGCAGATTTAATTCAAGTGTCTAGAACATCCCATAAACATGTAAACAACTAAACCGTTAATTACCACCATAACCTACTGGGTTCACCACTGTGAAACTAAGAAAGTAAATGTTCAAAAACCAGCCATAGTAAAACCACATACAGTGACATCACTAAAGAAGTTACAATTTGTTTCACATAGTTTAATTCCAAGTACCAAACTGATCCAAAAGTTTAAGCTTGTCAGTTATGTTCAAGAAATAACATTTTATTTTTAGACACCCCACTATTTGGCTTCATAGTACTTCATTTCTTTATGACGTGATAGAATTAATTTAGTGATGCCAGGTCTCAATCTTGAAAAGAGTACATGTTAAACATCTGGCAATAAACTGAATTACATCTTAAGCTTTTTAGGTTTGTATTACAGCCTAAATACGCTTTTTAGTGATTTTATTTTTTTCGTTGCATCTCATAACAACTGGACTCAGTCAGAGAAACATCACAAACAGTGAGATTCTAATTCGCCACAGAACCTAAAAAATACAGTTATCAATCTCCACGTTCATATTTATATTATTAAGTTTTTGTAACGTGCAGAAATATACATATTTCTCTTCATAGTAATCATCCAACGTTCATTTAATCCTTGAAATTCTAATCAATACCAAAAACCATAAATGCCATCAGAGAAGCAGCAGTTAAAAGAAATCAGCCAGCCTTACTGCCACCCACCACTTTCGTAGCGCGCAAACCTCCTCTGGATGGCGCGGAGGATCTCGAAATCCTCCTCGTCGTCGGTGTCGGGCGGCGGGAGGGCGCGGACAGGATTGACGATTGGCGGTGTATCTGGGGCAGTGGAGGCGGCGGCAGGCACCATAAACTGTTCCTGTAGCCGCCGGAGGTAGGCGACATCGTCGCTTGCTCCGCTCTCGGCATCGGAGCAGGAGTCCGATTCTCTACCGTCATTGCCTGTGGTTCGGCATTCCCGCTGGTCGGCGCCGAACCTATGCATGAGCCGCAGGAGGGTATCGGCGTCATCGTCGGAGGAAGCGGCGGCCGCATCGTCCTCCGGGCAGGAGGACGACGACGGCGAAGCCATTGGCAGATTAGGGTTCCGACGGATGAGTAGGGAGGGAGTAGACGATATTGGAATCGGGCACCGCCGTCGAAGGGGACAAGGAGGCTGAGGAGAAGCAGCCTTTATAGCGTTTTCGTATTAGAAGGACAGAGATCGTAAAAGGCATTTTTTTCTCGTTTCGGAAGTTGAGCAGAGGGGAAAACTTATTTAGGGTTAGGAAGTTTTTTTTTTTTTTTTTTTATTAGCTGCGAATTAGCTTTAATTTAGGTTAAATTAATAATAATTTATTTAAATTTTAATATTAAAATTAATTTTATTTCAAATAAATTTTCTCGCAAAGTATAATTAAATTTAAGATAAATTATATTAAAATTTTTAACTTCAAAATATAATATTGTGCATATTTATATGTTCAAATTTTTAATATTTGAGTTCTAGAGTTAAAGCACGTAATAATTGTGACGACTCGGGACTAAAGTAGTCTGGGAGTGATCACCAAGAAGATATTCATATAATTAAATTGGAATTACCACGGCAAAGGGTGGCTCATAGTAGGCATCAAATGGGGAGGCAAGCAATGAATTATCTCACATTATAGAGAAATAAAAGTTTTGATAGTAGATGCGTATTTTGGTATAAAATTATAAGACTAATGATAGGAAATTTTATAATTAATATTCTTAGGCTTGAGAAGTGTTGAAACGAGTGTTTCATGGAAAATATTTAAGTCGTGTAATTTCTCAAAATCAAAACAGACAATATCTCTGCATTCGAATTACAGGATGTTAAAATGTGAGATCAGAGTTGACTTCCCACAATAAGATGTAGTTCAAGGACAAATTAGGTGAAAGCTAGAAAGCCCATAGACGTATTGAGACTAAAGAAGGTGAGGAGTCATCGTTGGAGTGATGTCCACATGATTGAATCGAAACGCCCAAATAAAGAACGGTTCTTGATAAATTTCTATTTAAACACACATAAAAGTGAATTATTGCACATCAAATAAATGTGAATTTCTGATATTTATAAGAAAATAGTGTGATCATAAACGGTACAAACTCTTTTTGAAATAAAATCATGAAATTAATTATAAAAAACTCTATAATTTAGTATGCCTAGTCTGGGATAAATCTAGGATGAGTACTTTTCTGAGAAATATTGTAATTACTATTATAATATTTTATATTTGAATCACTAAATATTATAATAATAATAATTAAGTCTTTATAATTAAAATAAGTGCACAAATAATATCCATTTAAACAGAAACCATTAGCAGAAAGAAGTAAATTAGCAGAGAGAGAGGGAGAGACTTAAAAGGTAAATTCTTTATATTTAATGAGACATGAGCATCAAATTATTAATTAATCAAAAATTTAAAATTATAGAAATATTTGATATCATATCCCAAAAATAAAGACTCGAATGTAATTTGTCATCAACTTTTTTATTTTAAATTTTTTTAAAAATTTCAAAATAAAATATTATTTTTGTCACCTTAAAAGCAATATTACTTTCAAATATCTCAAAATAAATGTCAAAATATAATTTTAAGGCGATAAACTTATAATATTTTATGGGGGCAACTAAATACCTCTCTCTTAAATTTTTTTTTATTAAATATTAAGTCCCTTGGTTTTTATTTTATAACTCACCTTTTAAATTTTTTAAAAATAAAAACTAATTACATGTATATTTATAAACATATTTTGTGTGTATATATATAATTAATAACAAACTATTAAACAATTATAATTAAAAAAAAAATCTTTCATAGTTTTCGAAAAATTTCTTTTATAAATCTTAAAAAGGATTGAAATAAGTTATTTTTTGAAAATTGTGGAGTTAAATTATGAAATAAAGAAATAGAAGGTTCAATTAAATAAAATCAGAACAGTATGCAAGTGAGTTTTTATATTATAATATTATTTAAATATATGATATATCTGAAAGAAAATTAGTGTTGCACCAATTGAGAATAAACTTAGAGAAAGTCAGCTTAGATGGTTTGGATATCTAAATCGTAGGCCGATTGAAGCTCCAGTTAAAAAAATTGAGTTATTGAATTTCGCCCATGTACAAAGAGAAAGAGGGAGACCAAAGAAGACATGATAAGAAACTATAAAGAGTGATCTTAGTTACTTAAACTTAGATAAGAATTTGATAACTGATAGAACGCAATGAAAACAAAGGATTCATATAGCCGACCCTACCTAGTGGAATTAAGGCTTGGTTGTTGTTATTGTTGTTATTGTAATATTATTTAAATATATGGGCCGTAAAAGAGCATGATGGATCCACTGTAGCATACCTTCACCGGGGGTTTAGTAAGAAGGGTTAACCTGGAGTATTTTATTTTATTTTTTTTTCTTTTGAAAAACCTAAGGTTAGCTTAGGGTTAACACGAGATAACTTAAGATACCCAAGTTTTAACTCACCAAATGTTCTAATTTTGTGATAATTTTGCTCCCTTAACTCCACTAATACAGAGTATCTCATTCCCCCATGTGGGTGGGTTAAGGCTCACAATAACCTTTTTTAACTAAAGGTTGAGTTATTAAATAAGTAAACAAAATATTTAGTCAACTCTGATTGGCAACCAAATAAAATTCAATGCTAAACTGTTAAATTGATTGGGTTAAATTATTTATGAGGTTAATATATCCCAAGTTAACTAATTCTACCTCCAATTCAAATGGGCCCTTGGCCCTATTTGACAATGGGCTAAAAATCATAGCTAAAATTAGCATGACCAAAATCTTAAATTTATTTTAAAAAAAATTTAAAAAATTATTTTATATCTCATCTCACACAAATTTCAACATTAAACAATCACTTTATTCGATATCTAATATAATTCTCAATAAATCAATCAACTTTATTTTACATCCTACACAATTTTTAATATAATCAATTTACTTTATTTCACATCATACATATTTTTCAAAAATAGCTAAAAATTTCAACCAAATCTTCTTTTTTTTCTTATTACCAAACAGAGCCTAAGTACACATCATACAAAATGAATACTTTTAATCTGTACTAAGAGCTCGTGAGAGTGAACCCGCATCATAGCACAAAGTTAAATTTGAATCAATTCCACATAACCTGAACCCGTAGTTGAGAAAACAAATAAAATCAAAATATTGTACATAATAATGGCATGCCACATCAATATATTAGATAATTGGGAACTTCGTGATTTTGATTGATTTCATAATTTTCAGGGATGGCAACATAAGACATCACCACAAACCAAGAAAGATCAACCAGCCCACATGAAAGAAGAATAAATTAAACATTAGCCAATACAACAGTTGATAGCAGGCTCTGCTTAAAAGAATATTGTAACAAGAACAGAGTTGATAGGAGGAGAAATTACAACCTAATTTGTCTCCTGGCAGGCTGATTGGCTTTCAAAAGCAGCAGTTTTTTCTCCTTTCAGATGTTTCACAAAAACGTTTCCCCAGTTTCTTTCTTTCATTAGTTGATGTGCTGCAGCAAAACAGAAAATACGAGTATCAGTAGAATTCACATAAACTTAGCTCATCGTAACTAATAAAATAAAAAAAAAAATAACGGACTTCGCCCTCCCAAGTTATTTAGGACTGCCTCACATGAATCATTCTTCACCTATCATTAGTGGTTAGTAGTTCGAATCTCGTGATAATTCTAGTTTATAAGCAGGATCTAAGTCTAGAAGAGAAAGCTCATAAAATGTTATAGAGGACACCTAACCACAAAAAACAGGGGCGCTAAACATGACCCAATCAATAACGCACAATCGAAACATTTGCCTAACGTATTTCATAACAATTCAAAAGCTTTAGCGCACACTTGACTAGACTAATAAAATCTGAGATTTCCATATCGAATCATATATTAACACCCTGGTACTACAGATAGCAAATCCAGTTCATTGTTTTACAAAAAAAAAAAAAAAGAAAGAATAGAAAACCCAGTATTTGATTGATCCCAACAGAGAAAAGGGCTTTAAGGAGATGTAAAATGCAAAAGATAATACCTATTAAGTTCTAGATTTCTTTAATTTTTGTTTGTGTAAGGATCATTTACTGACTCCATTACAATGGCAGACAAACCCATTGCTCAACATATCCTTGCGCTTGAAATTGACCCTAGTTGATCCCCATATACGGATTGTGTGGTCATCACTGCCTGATGCAAGCATTTGCAGGTTCGTCGGGTTCCAGCTAACACAGTTGACTGCACCAGAATGCCCTGATAATGTTTGAATTAGATCACCAGTTGGTCGGTGCCAGATGTATACCTGATAATCAGAACATAAGAAAAAACATAAAGCTTAGACAAAAGAAAAGAAAAAAGAACATGAACAGGAATAGAGAAGATATTCTGTTACTCAAAACCAAAAATGTCGCTTTTAAATAAGGACAACGGGTTCTCCTACCAGAGTTAGGATCAATTAACATTTCAAATGAGCTATTATGAGAAGCGATTGAAAAAAAAGAGAGAAGAAGCACACAAAATTTACATGATTCAATGAATTTCCCCATGGCCAAGTTGATACATATTTAAAAGCAGCAAGTTACAGTAAACGTCATCCACTTTAATTGTTGTGGAGTGTAAAGTACAAAGTATTCACGTCTTCACGGACATTCAAAACTGATTCCTAACAAAAGTGAACTGAATCAAAGCCTGAGAATTAAGTTTAATATTCCAACATACCCAACTACACTCCACCCCATTCCACTAAAAAGTTGCTCTAACCCAACATACAAAAGTTGTTTTAGTAGAAGTAGTACTTCCGTTTTACAACTTACACCCACCAGAATTACAACAAAATGATGAATTCTATGCACCAAAATTTTCAAATAAAACCAACAACAATGTAGTTTTCCCATGCCATCCATATAGTGCCAAGATCAAAATGGTTTTGAAGTCAACATACAGCTTCAGTAATAATAATAATAAGAATGCAACATCATGACAAACATTACAGCCTTGAATGTACATGACAATCTCTTGACATTCATTATTAAAATTACTTCCAGGAATTCCATGATATTATTTTGCAAAAACAATCACTGTTTAAATTTCCCAAAAAAAGTTTCAAAAAAACAGTGTCAAATGTGATTTCAAAGTGATCAGCATTAATACATCTTATTTCTGAAACATGACCCATCATATATCATTTAAGACACATCTAGTATCAGACATGTCTCAACCTACAAAATACTTTTAACACTATATTTAACAAGATTATTTTGAAAAAAGTAAAAACCGAATTATTTTAGAACTTTCACCTGTTATTTTCATCAATTGTTCCTTAGTTGCAGTCTTATGGCACTAGTACACAAATCTTTAAAACTGGAGTTCATAACAAAAATGCTACATTTTCTGAGGATGTATGCAAACTATGAAGCTTATTCCTTCATCTAAGTTTCTCTTATTGTGTTATAATAAAGGCAGATGTTAGTGCTCAATCATATTAACTCACATCTAATGAGATATCATGTTCCAGCAATTCACTTTTGTTCATGCAAGCAAAGGTCAGTTCACAAAGTCCACTGCTGATAAGTGGGCCATGGTAAATGGACAAACATAGCAATATTAACAATAAGTTGCATTTAGTCTCAAAAGATCAAATTCATAGAGGTGACGAGGAATTTACGGGGAATTACCTGTGAATCTTCACTTCCACTAGCAATGAAAGCCTGCCCCAATCCCCCAAAGCAAGACCTTATGACAAACCTGCTGCGCCTGTGACCTTTATACTTTGTCACAAGCTTAGGAACATCAGAAATGCTCCACAAGTGAATCTCTTGGTTCAAAACATTCACAAGAAGAAACTTTTCATCTTTTGAAAGTGAGAATGAAGTGATCGTTTGATCCTCTTCTATCAGTTTCTCAATTCTTGCTTCTCTATCAAACAACAATATTGCAGTTTCTCTGCACATCGTTATAATCTGCTTGCTATCTTTTGCAACCGCCATGTCTGAATTCTTTGTTATCCGGTTTCCCTTCCAATGTTCGACTTCATTACCCTGTAGATCCCACAAAGATATGCTCCTGTCTGTTACACCAGAAAAAAATTGCTTTCCATCTGCTGACCAAACACAAGAGATTAGGCCGAGACCGGCTTTTTCATAGACATACAAAGATTCTCCCGTGTTGACATCCCAGCATCTGACAACTTCTTCTATGCCGCAAGAGAGAAGATAGAAGTCATCGGGACTCCACGCAACCATTGCAACAGGTTTTTGATGACCTTTGAGCGTGTGCCGTAATGAAACCTCCCCATGTTCATGGACCTATAATTTGAGATGATAATGTAGTTTTGAGAGGGCAAATTTGATGCTGTCTTCATAGAATTCGACAACATCACTAAATTCCTCATAGTACTCAATAGTTTAATATTGTAGATCCATAAATCATGCAATATTACCACACAACAAGAAGTATATGCCCAGATGGCATTATTGGCATAGTATGCCCACATGGAATTATTGGCATAGTACGCCCACATGGTATTTTTGTAATACTTTTTTTGATTGCCAAGTTTTTGCAATATTACCATAACAAACTAAACAACCTGTTTTTAACAAGCTACATACATTTAAATAATAAAATAAAAAGAAATGTTAATTGATGATGCGTCATCTAAACTAGCGTAAAGATCCAAAGTTCACATAAAATATTTCCTTAAATTGTTGTTTCCGTAAAGCATAAACCACCTTCCTAAAGAGAAGAAATGTCAAGGCAGTGTCAATTTTTAATTTCAACAAAATCCATTTTGTTCAGAGGAATAAACTGAATGTTTGTTGAATAATGCTTTAAAATGAAAAGAAAGAACGAAAAATATAGTGCAAGTACTCAAGAGCATTATTAGTCTGAGAGTGAAAATATCAATACAAAAATGAGTTTTAAATTCATGGTAAAAATCTTGAATATAGAAAGAACCTTTGACCTACAATTTAATAAATACAATTGAGTTATATGAGTGTGGCAATCAACAAAAGTAATAGACTATTCACAAAATTTCAAACACTACGTGTAACATCCCGAAAATTTAGATTTTGATGTGTATTATAAATTAGAATTGTATGTATAAATTTGGGTGATAAATGATATTTACGGTATTTTGGTATAAAAAAATATAGTAGAAATTTTGGGTGATACCTTTGATTTATTTGATCTCCAAAAATGACCAAGAAAGAATGATAAAAGAAATATTAGATGTAAAAATAATTTTTGTAAGATTTAGTATTTATTTAAAAATATTAAGAAAAATATTAGGAAATTATTTTCTTGATTTAAATTTGAATTTATTTAATATCTCATAATTTATTTGGATATTTATTGATTTAAAATTGTCATGAGATATTTATCAAAATTGGAGATAATTAAGGGATATGGTTATAGGTTAAAGGATGATTTGTTATTATTATTTAAAATTGAATTTATGAGATTTAATTATCCCTTAATTTTAGCTTTGGAAGAAATACCAGATTTACCCTTAGATTGAGTTATTAGAGGAAATAATATTTCCCTCCTCTCACACATCGATTCATCTCTTTCCCGATTCGTAACCGCCGGCTCTAGCCCTTCTTTGGCCGAAAATGAGAGGGAGAGAGAAAAAGAAAAGAGAGAGGAGAGGGAGAGAAAGGAGAAGAAA
>JAEMOT010003315.1:64124-119608 GCA_019297695.1 Apostasia ramifera | reverse complement strand
AAGAAACTCATGATATACATGCTCATTTATTTGATAGAATTCATGTTATAAATTCTTATTTGATATCTTCTGTTATACAATTTAATTAAGCATAATTATCAGTCATTGCTATCATGCTATTTATTCATTTGATATAAGTTTATGAATGTTGCTGTGTATGCATATAATAATTCTCTTAAATCTCAAAATAATAAATTTGTGATCATGAAATCTTATTAATATTTTATGTAGCACATAGCTAGTTGATATCTCCTACTGAGTCCTATTGGTGGACTGACGTCGTTTTCGGCACTATTTTTACAAGTTTAGCACAAGCATAAGAGGCATGGGTGAGAGACAATTAGAAGATTATTTTAGATTATTTGTGTTCAGGATTTTATAATTATTTATGGTGTAATGTACTAATTGTATATTAAGGACAGATTTATATTAAGATATAGTGAATTTATTTGAGGATAAAAAAAAAAAAAAAAATTAGGTAACGGCTGAGGTAAAAGCCGAGGTCGTTACACTACGAGAACTAGCACTAGATGGAAAAGTGATACGATGAAGCTTCAAAAACTTACAAGCATCATCAAAGATTGGTGATAATGAGGGTACTTCAACAAATTCATAGAAATCATGAAGGATGACCAAATAACAATGCCATTGATATAAAGAGGCACTAGAGGATTGAATAGAAGAAAATGTTGATGTAACATTCTCAGCGAGGTAGTAAACTTCCCCATCTTCACCTCCACCAATCATTCTTCTTTGTGCGAATACCTTGAAAGACAAAATAAGAAAGGGCACACTCAAACAACAAAGAATGAATGTGAGTTTGAGGGCTGAAAGGAAACTAACAAGAAACCGAGGGGCATATAACACAATATCAAAAGATATAATGGGTAAAGGAGAGATGACTCATTTTCAATGAACATGGAAAGGTGAAAACAAAGATGAAGGCAACTCTAAGGAGGAAAAGAAAGTTGCTTGACATATAAGAGATGGTGACAAGAATCAAGAATTTTAACTTGATAGAGAGTTGGGTTATTGGATCTTGCCCACTTAAAAAGTGAAAAATTAAACAAAAAAAATTCACAAGAAACTATGAGAAATAACTTTGCATACTTAGAAAAGATTCATATAGCTAACCATACTTAGTGGAATAAAACTTTGATTGTTGTTATTGTTGTATATTATATTAAGAGCAATAAAGCCTGCTATCAAGAATTTAACTTGTGAAAGAGTACCAAGGGTATGAAAGCTTGCTATTAGAGATTTAACTTGTAATAGCAAGCAATTTAACTTGTAATAGCATATTAAGGGCATAAAAACCTACTATCAAAGATTTGACTTATTTAGAAGCATTTAAAATTTGAGTTTGAATTTTGATTTATGAGCATTTTAACATTTGACTTTGACTATGGGCTTCTTTTGGATTTTGCATTTTGAGATTAATCCATTAGGGAGGTTAGGGTAAGTTCGATTTAAGAAAGCTAGATAGAGAAGCTAATGATTAATATGACTCCTTCTGGCAATGTATGATGAGGATCAAATGCAACTCGTATTGGATGGCCAGAGTGTAGCTGTCACTGGCTTAGAACTATTGCCCTACCTGATATAATTCTAGATGAGTATCCACTATCGAAAAGAAGATTGGATTTAACCTGTGGGTATTGTGTACACAAATAAATTGGTTGTGCCATTCCTATTAGCTTAAGCTTTTAGGAAAGTTGATAGTGCCAAGGATCCTAACAGTATCCAAAGGAAACTTCGAAAGGGAGCTTAGCATACATTTGGAGAAATCATTTTTACAAATGTTCACTTTTAATACTATGTAGTGAAAAGTATTTTCTTATAAATTTAGTTCATAGAACATTTGCTCAATACTCATATGCAAGAGATCACTTCAATACTTCAAAGAGTAGAAGTATCTTTGAGCAAAGAAAGCAACTAAATTTGAAATTAGAATTGCTTTAGGAAATTCCCTGTTTGATGTCCCTTTTAAAGGAGTTTAGATTTGAGCTACTGCCCTTTGAGCAAGTCCCTTTGAAGGATCTCTTCATATGTCTCCTTCAAAGGAATTTTCTTCAAAGGTGTTTCTAAGAAAATTCTCTCTTCATAGAATTTCTACAAAGAGGCTTTCCTTTAGAATTTTATGTGAAGGCTCCTCTGTACAAACTTTCGTTTTCTATTTTGTAGACTTTCTTCAACTGTTTCTTCCATGTACACCTTTTGCAAAGGGTTTGAAAATATTTGCTCTTTTTAAGACTTTTTGTGATGGAACCCTATAAGAAGGTGGTGTTCGACCCCTAGAAGCTTTGTGCCTCGGGCCTACTAGTAATTGGTCCAGCGACCGTGGCATCGGTGCTCTGGGGCAAAAGCCCTGAGAATGAGAAAAAAAGGGGTAGAACGAGAAGAAGAAGCCCCTCAGAAAAAGGCGAGGCTGGATCCCGCCATCACAGTAGATGACAAGGGTGATGGTGAGGAGGCCACAACGAAGGAAGGGGAGACAATTTGGGATGCTAGAGTTGCACTAAACAATGATGCCCTCTTCTTCGTGGGGAAGGACTATGGTGGTCAATTTAGTAATGAAGAAGTGAGGGTGGAGGTTGAATCTATTGCGAAGGATAGTAACTTCTGTTTGCACCTCCCTTGGTGGGTTAAGAAGGTGGTGTCCTTCCCCGGAGACACCGGCATAATGTTGGGACTGGGTATCCGGGTAAAAGAGCTGGGAGGGTAGAGCTGGGAGGGTACCCTGTCCACGGTCTCTCGAGTGCACCTAGCCGGGAAGATCGCTAGCGACCTCCTCTTGGTAAGCTTTTTAAGTCTGTTGCCCCATTCACGCTTTCTCTTTTGATGCTTTATTGACTTATCTTCTTTGCGTGCAGGCTATCGGCCGCTTCACCCACTACATTGACCGTGAGAAGGAGACGGAGACCAGGAGAACACCCGCCTTGTTCAGCGGGTCAAGAAGCTGTGGGAAGACAAGGCGAACATTGAAAGGTTCATTCGGAAGATGGGCCAGGACTGTCAAAGGTTGAAAGTTGAGATTAGTTTGCTCCGGGCAATTTATGTTTTCCTTTAGAACGATTAGACCAAACCAAGTGGGGAAATTCTAGGTCACCCATTCGACGAAGCTGGGCAGTCTCTGGGAAGAGTTTGTGGCAGCGAAGGAAGAGGCCAGGGTCACCAAGGAGGAGAAATGGAGGTCTCCAGCATGAAGTAATGGGCCTCCACTCTGGAGTTTTTTCGGAGATCGTCAGGGCCATGGAGAAGTCCATCAACAAGTATACGTAGAGTCTGTCATATCTAAAGCAAAGGATGGCAGACATTAGATTAAGATGATAGTCCTTCGCTATAGGTCTTCTAGACTAGGAGTTTTTCATGGAGGAAAGCTTGGAAAAGATTCCCCAGTCGCATTTCTGGGTTGTGAATCTATCTACTCGATTCCTGGTCTGGATCTTTCGGACGAGAGCTTGCCACAATTCTTTGAAATCCTAGCAAGTGCCTCTCTAGAAGATGAAGAGGACCCGAAGGATAGAGGGGCTTCCCCAGCAAGGTAGTATAGGAGTGTATTTTCATTTTCCTTTTCCTTTTATTATACTTTTCTTTTATAATGAATAAAGAAAGTTTTTTGTAAAATACTGTGCAATGTATGTATTAGTGTATGTATAAATGTATGCTATGAAGCACGAATACGATACGGCGATACGGATACGATGATACGCCAAACTTAAAAAAATTAGGATACAGATACGTCAGAATACGGCTGTTATATTTATATATAATATATCATATTCTCATATTTAAGATATAAATTTATGGTAGATTATACTAGCTTATACATTTTGTTATAATTTTCAAAAATATCTTTTAATTTTTTTTTAAATTAATTATATTTTTTTAAACATTATTAATATCACTAAAAAGATATTAGACAATTGAACTACAAAAAATAAAAATATCCTTCAACTACTATTGAGTTTAAAAAATTTTAAATTAAAATAATATTTTAAATTTATTTAATTACTTTCAACCTATCACAGATCATTTAAGTGAAATGAGAGTTTAAATATATTTCAGTAAATTAGTTTCAGTTTTAATTTAAATCCGATTTAAATTAATTAGCTCAATGCAAACGACATATAATTGAAAATAACATAAATAATGTGACATAAACTTATATATACTAATCTAGTTAAAGTAGATATATGCTCTCCTCTCTCTGAGTATTAACTAAATAAATAAACAAAATAAAAAAGATTAAAGTTCTATCGTTTTCATAATATGAGCTTCATTAAAGTAAAAAGAAAGTGATCGGTGTCTAACAGAAGCAAAAATAGTATGGTTGAAATAGAAAAACTAGATAATATAATTGCTTGTAAATACCAAATTCTTTTTCTATTGTCGAAACACTAGCGTGCATTAAGCATTTTGTAATCCCAATTGTGTGAGTTCAATATATCTCTCAATTTTATTATTTGAGTCTATGCATGAGTTGTGTTTTATGTATAATATATTATTTTTTTTTTTATCGTGTAGGCCAAACCAACTGTTTCAACATTTTTTCTTTAATTAGAAGTATCGAAAAGTATCGGGCAAGTATTGGGCAAGTATCAGGCAAGTATCGAGCAAGTATCAGGCAAGTATCGGGCAAGTATCGGGCAAGTATCGGGCAAGTATCGGGCAAGTATCGGGCAAGTATCGGGAGAGTATCGGATTTTTAAAAATTAAAAATAAAAATCGATACGCCACGTGGTGTATCGGATACGTATCGGTGGAGTATCGAGAAGTATCGGTATCCGATACGGATACGATACGGATACGTTAGGCTCCACGAAGTATCGGTGTTTCATAGAATGTATGTATGATTGTAGGGATGCAAGATATGATCCTAGTAGGCATCCATATGGAGTGAACTTGAGCAGAAGTTTACTAAGTGATGCTCTGGCATTTTAGCTACAATGTAGATGGGAACACACTAACCATTAGGCTCGTGTCTGGTAGGCAAGAGCTCAGGCGTTTTAGCTATGGGTTCCACATAGAATGTTAAGCATTCCCTACGACAGAATCTGGGAGGGGCCTTTTGCCTTTGTACTGGAGACAGTTAGTGATAAGGCTTGACCAATCACTAGGTCCGTTCTAGGGAACAAGAGCTCAGGTGCTTTAGCTATGAATGACTTAGGTATTAAGTTGAATTCCGTAGCAGAATCTTGGGAGCCTCTTGCCCTATACTTGGGATGGTTAGGGCTAGATTAGATCGACTACTTGGTCCGTGCTATGGGCAAAGAGCTTAAGTGCCTTGGCTACAAATAACTTACGTGTTAAGTTGGATTTCGTAACAAATCTGGGGACCTCTTGCCTTGTGTCTAGTACGACTAGAGCTAGAAAAGTGAAGGAAGAATGGCGTAGCCCTGTCATTCATACCCAAAGGGAGGCCAAGGTATTTTAATTGCATGGTGAGTCCATCTGGAGAGCACACTAGGATGCAGGACCTAGGATGCCTCCTAGCTCTAGAGTTATATGGTCATACATGGTATATAAGATTTTGATGTGGACTAAGTGTCTGAGGGTTGTGTGATCTAGTTAAAGCGAGTGGAATTCCATGCGACTCAGTCACTGTTAATTTCAGGATGCTAAATTGGACAGGGGAGCGCAGAACATGGAAAGTTGTGACTTGCCTAACCTCGGTTGAAGCAATGGATATGTTTGGGAAAAATGGACTGTATAATGCATGGTTGTATGATCTAGCTTAAATAGATGATGATTTAGCTAGCCTATTCACGTAATAAACCCAGGATGTTGGGATCTACTTGGATGCAAATCCTGGGAGGTTCCTTGAATCTTGAGGTATAGGATCACAACCGGGACTTTCTGGTGGGTGAGGGCCCTATACCAAAAGAGTGGTATAGCTTGTCTATACTATCTTAGGTGGGAACCTTAAATGTTTTAGTTGCGTGGTAGACTCAGGGGTTTGGCTACATAACTAGACTAGGAGGCTCTTATACTGCATTTAGGTTGAGATGCAAAACCCGCGATTATGTTCCAAAATAGCAGGTGTAGATGGCTGATCCGAGGATCTCCCAAAGGTGTCGAGAATGTATGGAGATGAATGTCAAAGTGCCAGTCAAGAATAAACACATCCAAGTGGCACACGGATGGCTTAGTCAGAATTGAAAGGAACAGGGGGTGAAAATTTCATCGAAAAGTTTAGAAATGGAGAAGATCAGCATCTCTCTCGCCTCACGCCATCCTGCAACAAAAAATGATAAGACTTTGAGCTAATGCGATGTCCAATAATGAAATGTAACAAAATGAGTAGAGAGAATCACCTTGATAAAGTTGTGACATTTGAAAGTGTTGCGACTGGCCATTGAGACTTTATTGTCAACGAGAGGAGGAGACGAATTGATTCTTAATTGAAGCACCAAAATGTTAACGTAAAAATCTTGCTATGGTTGTACGACACGTAGATTCATGCCGGAGCATCGAATTGGTTACAAAATAAAGAAAAGAGGGAAACACCATGGTTTACGTGTTTGGAGCGCTCTTGCTTCACAAGCTGTGCCATGCACATAAAGATGGATTCATTATAAAGTGGGGCCCCAAATAAGATTACAAAGCTTAAATGCAAGAAATAGTCTCGAAAAGGACCCAAAAATAATAAAAATTACCTAAGAGTAATAGTTGTGGAAACATCATGTCCCGGGAAGTAATTTCTCGGGGCCTTAAATAGAGGACACAGAAAAGGGGACCTCAGAGAATAATTTCCCCAATTTTCTGTGTTTTGTCATAGCTACCACAAGGTGTTTGATACCTTGTGGCCCGATGCCGCATGGGGAGATTGGTAGTGTGTGACACGCTTTGGTGACTGCAAGTGGAGGGCGAAGCAGTCCCGGTGACGACCAATCGAAATTGGCCATCGATGCAGGCTCAAAAGTAGGAGGAGATTGGTAGAGTGTGCGGGAAGCCATTTGTCACTGGGGCGACGCGTCAGCCTGAGAGATAGTTTGCTCGGAGGACACTGCCCATAAGACGGTCACCGGCAAGGTAGTGGCCTAAAGAGCACTGGCGAGGGGTTGCTGTCTCAGAACGTGGCTACAGTAGGTGCTATCCATGGATCTGCTAGTGGCAAGATGGTCGCTTGGCGATGAGGTCACGGTCGAAGAAGGTGGCAGCCAAGGAGGGTCCGGAGATGGTGCTTCTTCCATAACTGCTGGTTTTGGTCTCTGTAGGTGGAGATGGAGAGAGAGAGTCGAGACCTCTCCTTAATTGCTTTGGTGAGATGTAGAGAGTGAGTGAGAAGAGGGAGGTGAGCTCTCAGTGATTGGAAGGAAGGAGGAGCCCCAAAGGGATAGGAAGTCCCTCCATATAGTTGCCCATGAGTTTTTTTTAGAGAGAAAAAGAGGGAGAGAGCCTTGGTCTCCCTCTCCTCTATCAAGGCTATAGGCAGCAGTAGGGTGGTAGGGAGGGACCTAGGAGCAGTGCAGGAGTCAGGTTTTCCTTGGGAAGCAGTAGAAAAATTGCAAATTAGTCTTCCTATTTTTATTGCAATAGCATCAAATTCTACACGTGTACGACAAAGATTATACAGACAAAATCATGTGAACACACTTTGCACAGTACGATTCATTGTTACATTTTCGCTACAATGTTATTTTTCATGCCCTTCTTTATTCTTCATACTCTACTACTTTTATCCATCATTCCTCCTTTTGGTCATCAGAGTTATTCTTTGGGATTGACTAAACACATTACGAGATGTCCTTATTCTTTGGTCAAAAGGTATGAACTGAACTTCTATTCCCAATCATACAGACTCCTGGATAGGTCGGAATGGCTTCTAGACATCATAATTCCACGAACAAAAATGGGCAAGAGGGAAAGCTTGCTTTGTAAACTAATCTTTAGATTCTAGCATGACATGCCTGGTTTCTAATGCATGGCTTTTTTTTTTATGAGGTCTTGTAGCGATGATGATGTCACCCTTCACCAATGATAAGATAGACAACACATAACCGCAATAGGCTCATCTCACATCCAGGGGTTGCTTACATAGTAGCCTATGATTTTCAAATTTATTGTCTCGAGGTCTCCTTATGTATTACCGAGTAACTCTTAGACTTTTTATTACATTGTGGTATGTTATATGGTTAATCACCTTACATCTCATAGTATTCTTATATTTCTCCCATTGAATCATAGAATTCTTGTTATTATGTTGTCGTATGCAATGCCTAGCCAATCGTCGTACAATCTCAGGGCCAGCTTACATACAACTTGGCTATTTCTTAGATTTTTACGAGGTGGTTTCTCTTATGTTACATCCCCGATTTCTCTTAACCCTGCATTTTTTTTAAATGAGTAATAAATAATTACAAGTAAATTAAAATCACAGTAATTTTTAAATGAGTAAATAAATAATTACAAGTTAAACTAATTACAAGTAAATTAAACAAGGTTAATAATTAATAAATCACAGTAATTTTTAATAATTAAAATCTAGGGTGTTACCATTTTCTCCTCCTTATAAAATTTCGTCCTTAAAATTTGTCTTATATGGAGTTAATTGCTAATAATTTGCATACTTTTGTTGCACATGTACTTGACTTAATTCATCATCATTGACTATCTCATGACTACTCTCCTCTTTAGAGTAAAGTTGGGAAGTAACGATATTAGCTTACAACAACCAACATAAAAAATATGTCAAATACAAATATGTGTGTATTGAGTGCAACTCCTCAAGGACTTTCTACCTACGGCTTTTCGATCTAGGTAGGTACCTAAAACTCCTCACCATGTTATGATACCATTTCTATATGCCATTGATTTCTTTGAATCATGCATTTAAGACCATTACAATTGGGTCTTTTTTATTCAAATTAGTTCCTTTTACGTCAATCCAGGCTTGATCTTTTCTTAACTCAAAATTACATAGTTAAACTAATTACTAGTTAATTAAATATATAATATACTATTAAACAAGTTTAATAAATAACAAACTACAATAATTTTTAATAATTAAAATCTAAGGTGTTACAATCTGTGTGCCTCTATATTGAGTTCTTACAATGTGGTATGCGATCAATTGAGCTAATTATTTTATGATCTCAGGGAATTCTTATGCTCCTATTCAAGATTCCTTAGATTTTAATGAGTTCAACCCACGTGCCATCCGTTGGATTCAATTTTTGACTAAGGGATGTCGGAATGAGCTCCATAACATAGACATCATCTAAACGCCATGTCAAATTCATCCCCATACATCTATCTCATTATACTTATGCACAATGTCATTGTTTGTAGGGGATGCCTCGCACGATCGTATTACTCCATTACCTCAGGAGTTGGCCCATGTGTAGTCTTTCCAATCGTACTGCTCTATAACTGCAAAAATTGGCTCAAAGGCCACCTTGCTCAAACTTCTATTCTTGATGTGAGGTGTGAGGGGCGCTTGACATTGATTACTTAATTTTTGCTGGTGTTGGATCTCTAGCCACCAGCCTTGAACTTTTACTACTCCGAAGGTGTGAGTGTTGCCCAACACAGATTATTCTATCGCAATAACTTTGGCTCTTTAGCTAGCCTACTCAAACTTCTACTATTATTGGGAGAGACTGAGCACACGTTAGGAGAAGGCTTAAACGCTGGCTAACATGGATTACTATTTGCAGTGAGACTTCATTCGGTTGCCGTCTAGCCGGATTTATCAATTAACTGGTAGGAGCACTGCACATTCACTCAATCTATTTAGTTACTCTATGGCAGGCTAGAGATCAATTAACCTCAGCAAGATGACCGGTTAAAGTTTGCATCTATCTGATGGTCCCACTACATTTTTCTCCAACAAGACAAATGGTTGGAGTTCCATAGCCATCCATTAGACTTGAACATTACCCGCATGGTTTATGAACGATTCGAGTATTTTGCTTATTTTGTTCAAGTGACCTAGAAGAAGATTTTTTTCCACTGCACTACTAACTTCACTGGAAAGATAGCGCAATGTCTCCGAACGAATGAATCCCTCAAACTCGGGGGCTTCATCTTTAGCACTTGGCATCGACATCAGCCTTCTAAGCCGCAAATGTCATTTTTTTTTGGTGACCAACTACTCTGATCAGATCCACTTTCAAAATCCACTCAACTTCCATGATGTCCTTCTTGGATTGTCATTATTTCCCAAAGCTCACTGTCACCTAACCAATGTTAGATGTTTTCACTCGAAGGTCCTACCGCCACATACTTTCTCACCCAAAGAAGTTCTTTCTACGTGGAGTCCTTGCATCAACCAAGTCCTTATTGCATGTCAGCTTCCAGTTTCATTCATGGCTTCTTGATTTCACCTAAATAATGGACTTGTCCAACTAAGGGGCTTATGTTAACACCAAATTTGGCATGCTTGATCCTATTAGTTTACTTGTCGCTTGATTCACTCTTGATCATGATTGACCTTTCGCTAATGGGACTAATCTAATATCAAAAATAAGTATACAAGGTATTGGGAACCAATCTGCAGTATTTTAATGTCACAAAGTAAAATGCAATTTACATTGCCAGACGACTTCCTTCAAACAGTTTTTTTTTTAAAAATGGTCATCAATCAACTAATAACCTTTCTTTAAGCTGGACTAGCTTCCAAAAAAACAAAGACTCCCCTATTAAGTGGATGGATTATGTCGAGTTACAATGAAAATCAAATAGAATCTTACAACTTTAAGAAAGTAGAGTACTTACATACAACCCAAGGTTTACACAAGAACATCAAGACATACAAGGTAGATGGACTATTACAAGAGGGAAAACAACTTGAAGGGGAAATTTCAGCATTAACTAGGGAAATCCTATAAAGGGAAAGGGATTTGAATGTGAGGTACCTTCAACCATATCTAGAATGTAAAGAGAATAGCACCTTTGCCTCCCTGGAGCCTCGGCCACTTGCCTTGCTTTGAAAATCGCCTAGACCTGGTTCTTTCAACCTTTAGTAGCACCTCTAGTGGAATTTGATCTCCAAATTACCCATATAAAGCATCATCCTTTCAAATAGATGCCCCCTCTCTTTAAATAAGGTTGTTCTTCGTCTTTAGAAGTCAGTTTAAACCTCCCCCAATCATTGAAGAAATTGGAGAAATTCAAATTTGAAAATGTTTATATTGCAGAAAACTGTCAAGGAGGAAAATTCGGGAGGACAGTTTAATTTGCAATTCCTGTGAATGGCAGACAGTCCATCTTGCATTTCTTATAAAGGCAAATAGTCCCTCTTGAAAGGAGGACGGTTCGGCTAGTGCTGACCAAAACCATCCTGTTGAAGGCAAATAGTTCGGTTAAGAAATTCAAAAGTTTCAGTCTAGTAAGTCTCTATGAAGGAGGGTTGTCTAGCTATTTGTTCACTTAGTAGCTGATTTCACCTATTTAATACTTTTGTATATATAATCTATACCGTCCAATATGCCTATATATACATATATCACTAACATAAAAACATATAATACAAGATGGTAATAACTCTCATACATAAACTCCACTAAATATGAAATAAACAAATGCATATTATTACTAATACATAAATATATATATATATATATGAATATATTCTAATATCTGTGTCCCGAGGTAAAGATATTATCGATGGCACTGATTATATAGCTGAGTTCTTCTTTAGCTTGCAGGTTAGAAGATGTAAACTCTAATGTTCAAGTGTAGCGAAGCTAAATTATTGCTATTATTTCTCTTCCTAGTACTTTATACAAATGTATTATTTTTGACAAGAGATTTTACTTTCATTTTCTATATGTTTTAACTCTCCTTGTACTTACATTTGTTGGCCTAAAATGCTATTTCATTGTATCTTTTATGTATCCAAAAACTCTCAGACATCTCATTTTTTCAAGCATACAAAATACAATCGGTCAATTTCATGAAATCAACTGCTTGGTCTGTTGGGCCTTGAATGACCCGCCCGATCAGCCTAGAATTTCATTTGACTGTTGTCTTGCACGTTTTTGGATGGCCGAAAATATATTACTTGATATATTTTAAAACCTTATGATGAGCAATATTTCCTTCTTGATGAAATATCCACAAAGAACGCGCCGTTGCCGGGTCCCAAGTCTCGGATGAGAAATGTGGAGGATTGCGTTAGACAGTCGACAGTCAACGTAAAACTTGTCGAATCAATCATGACATGAATCCTTTAGAAAATTTAAAACTGTAGTAAGACCAGCGATGATATATGGTGCTGAATGCTGGCCTGTAAAGAGGAAATATACAAATAAAATAAATATTGCAGAAATGAAGATGTTATGATGGATGTGTGGATATACACGAAAGGATAGAATGAGAAATGAGTATATCCGAAAGAAAATTGGTGTTGCACCAATTGAGGATAAACTTAGAGAAAGTCGGCTTAGGTGATTTGGACATCTAAATCGTAGGCCGATTGAAGCTCTAGTTAGAAAAATTGAGTTATTGGATTTTGCCCA
The DNA here is from genome assembly GCA_019297695.1 of Apostasia ramifera. Lineage (NCBI taxonomy): Eukaryota > Viridiplantae > Streptophyta > Magnoliopsida > Asparagales > Orchidaceae > Apostasia > Apostasia ramifera. Next base: position 107,141 of record JAEMOT010003315.1, on the reverse strand, counting down.
TGTACAAAGAGGAAGAGGGAGACCAAAGAAGACATGGCAAGAAACTATAAGGAGTGATCTTGATTACTTAAACTTAGATAAGAATTTGGTAACTGATAGAGCGCAATGGAAACAAAGGATTCATGTAGCCGACCCCACCTAGTGGGATTAAGGCTTGGTGGTTGTTGTTGTTGTTGATGAAATATCCACAAAGCTCTTTTTTCTCTTCTTTTTCGTCTCTTTTCATAAGAGGCAAAAATGAGTTGACCTTCACCAACTCTTATCCTTTAGCTCAAATTTTTTGTACTATGTGCAGATAAAGTGGTCCTTTTTAGCATGTTTTGAGGGTAAAATAATTCTAGTTGACATCCCTTCGTTTATCCTTATGCTAAGCAAATCCACTGAGATTTTTTATATCTTTTTCTCACTTAATCGCTATGTTTTTGTTGCCTATTTCCTACAGTTGGTTTCTAAAAGACCTAAAGCCTTTCCATCATTTCCTAAGCCCAAAAATGACCCAAATGCCGTCCACTTGGCCTCGTCTCGTTGGTTTTTAGGTAGGGCACGAACACTTAGCACTCTTTTATTAGTCAGTTTGAACTCAGAGCATTTTTGCCCTTTTCCTACTGGCCAAACATCAGAACAGCACAACATTAACTTGCAAAAAAATTTCTAAATAATTCCAAGCTCTCCTTTCAAGCTCTAAGTAGTCATTCACTTCTTCTTTAGCTAAAATCTGCATTTTTCCTTGAAGAAGTGAACATGAGAAGAAGTTCTTGGCTAGCACTAAAACAAAACCTGAAACTGCACTCTTCTTAGTTGCTGGCACACAATTTTAGCCTCACAATTTCAGCTTCCTGCAGCTTTTAGTTATAGAAATCAGTAAGTTTTTGTTTGGGTGAAAGCTATTTGAGTTTCTTTTAAGGTTTGCGTGGTTGTACTGGAAGATCTCCGTATTTGAGTATTCCAAGCTTTTCTAAACGAGTTTTTTCTCTTCAAGATTTAACTTCTTTTCAGTTTCTAAACAAGTTCTTGGCAACATGTTTTCGGATTTCTCAAGTTTTCACTCTTGGCAAATCTCTACGCATATACAGCTCTTTTTTGTAATTTTTTCAGTTATTCACAAGTTGTAATATTAGCTAGCCAGACTAACAATTCTTTTTATTCTCTTGTTGCTTTTAGTTGTTCCCATTGGTGGGATGTCAGGTGGCTTAAAATTTTCCTCAGTGTAAAAATCGATTATCGAATTGGTCGGCTTTGATTCCTATAAAAAGCCAAAGGAATTGAAATCAAGTTTGTTCGACTTTAGTTACTATTAAAAAACTGGTGTGTTAGTGAATTAAAATCTCACTTGAAAAGCGTGAGGACTGAACTAAGTGGGAGCCGAAACACTATAAATCGCTTGTACATTTCTCTCCTCACTTGCTCGTTAAAATTTCGGTAAAACATAAATGTAGTAAATCTGATTTTAGCATAAAAATAAGTTCAAATTACTTTAATATGTCTGATTTATATATATTATCTAAATCATATCTCTCATGATTTTTATTTTAAGCTCTTATTGTGCTATTTCTGTTGTTTTGGTCAATTTTCCCAAATAACCTAGTTTTCTCTACTTTGTGCACTATTACAGTTATCCAGTTTATTTGATGAAATCAACTGATACGCTCTATTTATGTGCTTTCAACCTGCTTCTGCTATAGCTTCAACTCGCTTCCTATTTACCCTGAATATTTCGTTGTGTACTTCATCTATATACTGTTAATTTCGTAAGTTTGATTTATTTGATTTTTTTTAATTCCCAACTCACCCTCTCTTAAGAAGGCTTAAGGGACAACAATTACAACAACAACAACTAAGTCTTTATCCTACTAGGCGAGATCGGCCACATAAATTCATTGTTTTTATTGCACTATATCAAATAATAAAGGGTAAATAACATCTAGGACCCTGAGCTCAAAGGCTAATATTAAGTAAATCCACAATTTCAAAAGTCTTTCAAAAAGTTTTTGAGATTGACTTTAATATTTCAATCAAATCCTTCCATTAAAAGAAATTTTTTAAAAATATAAAATTACTATTATACTCTTCCCTCAATCTCTTTCTTCCTCTCATCTCCCCTGCCAAGCCCATATGACCACTAAAGCCATTGTATGCAGTTGGAACAGGGTTTGGCGAATGGAGTTTGGAGAAAGAAGAGGATATTTTTGTAATTTTACATTTAGAATTTTAATTTAAAAATAATTTTTGTTTAAAAGAAGAATAAAAAATAATAGAATTTATACAGAAGATCTGATTATAATATTAATGTCAACCTCAGAAACCCACTGAAATATTTTTAAAATCATAAACCTATTTGATATTACACTATAATCTTAGGAACCTAAATGATATTTATCTAATAACAAATCATGATTTACTCCAAGTATATAAGATTGTTTCTTAAAAAATTTTATTATATCTTTTTTGATTCTTTATCTTCTTTTTTTTTATATAGGCATGATCTAAAACCTCAACTAAAACTTTCATTAGACTACAATTTATATGTTCAAATCATTTAAGCCAATGCTCTCTGAGCTTGTCAATTGAGGCTATTCAATATTTTCGCAAATATAATCATTTCTCATTTTATCCTTTCATATATACCCATCTATTTCCCACCTAGTGGGATTAAGGCTTGGTTGTTGTTGTTGTTGTTGTATATATACCCACCTATTCACTTTAACATTCTCATTTGTCACACTTATTTTATTTATATATTTTTTCTTTATAGGTTAGTATAACATCATATAACATTATTACTCTTACTACTTATAAAATTTATTTTTAAATCTGAATGAAAAATTTCAATCACACAATCAGATACATTTCTTTACTTTATTCATTCTACCTGAGTCATGCTAATGATATCACCATCTATTTTACTATTATTTTGTATAATCAATTCAATGTATCTATACTGCTCACTTTATTGGTTCTTCCATTGAGACTATCATATAATTATATGTTTTGAGGTTCACTATGCTTAAGTTGGTAACTAATGATATATTATGTTTGATGGTGTAGGCTTGGAGTTTTGTTTACTTAATGCTCAACACTATAGTTAAAGTAAAGAAACTTGAGAGTGAAATTATGCTTAGCTTATGAAGTGTCAGAGTGATCAAGAAAAATGAACAAGCGTTGGAGACCAAGAGCAACTTAATTGAATAATATTTTTATTATTTATTATTAATATTTTAGTAAAACTTATCATAAGATTGTCCTTAGAGTGCAAGAAGATGTGAACCATAATTTGAGCAATTAAGACATCATTATATGTTGGCTGGAACATTTTTGAATGGAGATGGATTGAGCATACCAACCAAAACCGATAAATCAAGTTGTTTGAATGATCGATCACAGACAATTCTGAAAATATTTTTACTAGCCATTAGAAACTTTGTCTATATAAATGATTGAGGTGTTATGAAGCTTATTCTTGATTATTAAACATCTTTCACTCTTATTTGATGAGAGAGCTAAGGAGATTAAGAAGTGATCGAGACGATTAATTGAATATTAAAAATTTATAAAGACTTCGAAGTGCACATAGTTAATTTAACCTCCTCCAAGTGCTTCAAGGTTCCAATCTTAGAAAGGAGAGGCATTTTTATTTGTGTTTAATTGTATAATCTTGTATTTTGAGTATGATTTTCTAGATCCTTCACTTGATTATGAAAAAGGCCTTAATGGGACATAGGAGAGGTGAGATTTAATTCTCTCATTGCGTACAAGAGGCTAATGATATGACAATTGATGGTGAACTTATGAAGAAGTGTCAGCATTTTAGATGCATTGGATCAATTATATAAAATCATAATGAAATAAATAGTGATATCATTAGTAGAATTCAAGAAAGATGGATAACGTGGAGGAATGCATCTAATGTATTGTGATAAAAAAATTTCACTCAAACTTAAAAGTAATTGCTATAGAACAGTTTTAAGACCAGCGATGCTACATAGTGCCGAATGTTGGCCTATAAATCAAAAATACGCAAATAAAATAAATATCGTAGAAATGAGGATATTAAAGTGGATGAGTGGGCATACGCGAAAGAAAAAAATAAAAAATTAGTATGTCTACAAGAAGAATGGAGTAGTCTTAATTGAAGATAAGCTTAAAGAGAATCGACTTAGATTGCTTAGACATATAAATCGTAGATTGATAAAAGCTCTGCTAAGAAAAATTGAATACTTAGATTTTCTCATGTAAAAAAAAGAGAAAGACCAAAAAAATAGGACAAAAAACTATAAAAAATGATCTTACATACGTAAAGTTAAATAAAAATTTGATATTTGATAGAGTGCAATGAAAACAAAAGATTCATGTTGCCGACCCTACTTAGATAAAGGCTTAGTTGTATTGTGTAAAGGAGGATTGGATTATATCGGCTTTTTCGCCTTTGATGAAAGAAGTATTTTATTATAGTTAGAATGAGTTGGGGTGGATGAAGGCTTAGGTTAGAATTAAGCCGAACTAAGTTATATCACTGTGTCCTTTATTTACTTGTACTTATATCTTGCTTGCATCTCATTATCCATAGTGGATGTGAATTTAGGTATATTAATTCTGTTTGCTTATCGCTAACTTGCTCTTGAGATAACTGTGATATATTTAAAGTAAATTAATATATGTATATATATATTAAAGTAAATTAAATATTATTTAGGGAATAAGCATACCCTTTCTAAACTCATTCCTAGATCTTTTACACATTTTTTGATAATTTAATGACTAATTATCACATCACCAATACAAGTGTTTTTATATTGACTAAATGTGTATTTCATATATTCGTTTTTTCTCTGCTAAAAGAAGCCAAAGCGAAGCTCGAGCTATCGAGAAAGACTTTAGAATATAAAAGTCATCTTAGTAGATCAAAACTGACTATAAAGAGTGTATATTTAATCAAGAAAGAAGCATTTACATTGGTGATGTAACAATTAGTGATCAAATCGTTAAGAAGAGTGAACGCTTTAGATACCCTGAATTAATAATGCAAAATAATGGTAAAATAAATAATGATGTTATTAATAGAATCCAAGTAGGATGAGTAAAATAGAGAAATATTTCTGTGCTATTGCGCAACAGAAAAATTTCATCTAAATTTAAAGTTAAATTTTATAAAATTGGAGTAAAATTAGGATTGATATATGGTATTGCCTGCTTATAAAGAGGAAACATACAAATAAAATAAATGTTGCAGAAATGAAAAAGCTAAAGTGGATGTGGGTATATACAAAATAATAAAATGAGAAATAAACATATCGGTGAGAAAGTTGGAGTTACATCAGTTGAGGATAAACTTAAAGAAAATCGGCCTAGATGATTGGTCATGCAAATCGTAGGTCGATTGAAGCTCCAGTTAGGAAAATCGAGATATTAGATTTTGCCTATGTACAAAAAGGAAGAAGGAGACTAAAAAAGACATGGTAAGAAACTATAAGGAGTGATCTTACTCACTTAAACTTAGATAAAGATTTGTTAATTAATATAGTACAATGAAAATAAAAGATTTATGTAGCCGACCCCACCTAGAGGAATTAAAGCTTGGTTGTTGTTGTTGTTGTTGGTGCACTCTACTAGAACGAAAACCTTTAAACAATTATGAAAATTGATAAATATACATTCATGTAATAGGAAAAAGAAAATTAGTAAATTGCTATAAAGGATTTTGGCTTAAAAGCCAGTTATCAAGATATGGGTTTATTTTTTTGACCAAGCACATATAATCCCATTTAGTTACCCACCCATTGATCAAGTCCAGAGCAAGGGGGTCCAAACACTAGGGAATCCCCCAGAGAAAGAAGCTAAATGAAAGGAAGATCTCCCTCTTCAGTTACGAGGATGTATAGGCATAGATAGCATCGGAGATGGCAATATGGTGTGGTTCTGAAACTCCCGTTGGGCTTGATTTCATGTAGTAGTTCTGGGATCTGCTTTCTTAATAGTTAATCTCATCAAGTTGGCGAGACGTCACACTAAGTGCTACATCAACCTATTTCATTACGATGCAACGATGACCAATGTTCATCAAAGATTCTTTCGCTAAGCCTTGCAACAAAACATTGACACTTCACAAGGTTTTCTCTTCATAGGGCCTTTTTTCTTTCAAAGGGGTTCTTTCTGAAAAGCTTGTTCTTTGAAGAATTTTCTTTTCACAGGTTGCCTTCCTACGTAGGAATTCCTTTACAGGAACCTTTTGCAAAATGACATTTTCTCTTTGGACCATTCTGAAGCACCTAGTACTCTTTTTTTTTCTTTCCTTGGCATTAGATGAGAGGCAAGGATTTATCCCTCTTTGTAGCATTTTGCTTTCCTTCAAGTTTTCTTTAAAAACTTGATGCCAACATAGCAGAAATAACTCGAGAAGTCTGCCAGTTCAATGTTGAAGCCACAATTTGTGAATAACAAAACCTTCTTACTAGTTAGATAGTAATCTTGAAGCTCAAAGAATGGAGGGGCTGATTTGAGAGAGGAAGAAGCAGATCTATTGGAGAATTCATGTAGCCTTTAGTGGGAGTTGACTTGAAGGAATTGGCAAAATAGCTAATAGGAGTGTTCATGTAGGATTCACAACAAATAATAAGAGTTCATGCAGTCACAGCAAATAGAAAGGTTCATGCAGTCAGGTCCTTCTAAATCTGCAAACTTCAATGGGGAATCACCAAACATGTTTATTATGACCTTTGAGGCCCCAATTAATCATACAGCATCAACCATAAACTCCTTGAACTGCACAATAAGAAAAGTAGAAGAATGGGGGAATTCCCTTTAAACAAAAAACTGATTAATTTTTACAACTCTTGTACTCATTTTATTATGCATCTTCAAGCTGTCTCCACTCTTGGCTCAACATTTCTTTATTTTTCACAACCTTTGCGACATGGCTCATGCCATCCCCTGCTAATGTTTATCTGACGAAATTGAGACAGTTTGGCGCTTCCATTGAGAGACACAATTTCATCATAGTTCTGTTCTATCTTTACCATTTCAGTTGTGTATGAAAAATCCTACAAGTAGTTTGGCACTTCTCCAATTTAATCTGTGAACAAACTGCTGTACAACTATTTTTTTTTTGGAAGAGAACTATAACATTTGAATTTTGATAACCTTCGTCAATTTTTTTTTTAGAAGAGAACTATAACATTTGAATTTTGATAACCTTTGTTGGAGTACAATTTCATATTTTATCACGAAAAGGTAAGATCTATGAATGATTAGTACTTTATTCTTTAACCTCCTACTTACATGCAATCATTTTTTGCCTTCTTATTATTTTTGAAAACGCTGATTTAAGTCTCTGAAAAATAAATGGATCTAATAGGTGGTCCTGGCATAAGTGCTTGTGCGGCATCTCCACAAGATTGCATTGAAACTTGACTTTTAAGGCATATTAATACTTAGAAATCCATGCTCAGGCAAGGCACTGAGTGATTACTGCTACCATGCAGTCATCCATCAAAAGCTGCATCAAGACGAGATAATGCATGCAAAGCAACAAATCAAATATACAAACATAAATGTAAGTCGTCTGTAAGTTCAATAAATTTTATTAAATAAATTTTAAAAGATTTCTAATAAGAACAGCATTTTCATACAGCTTTTCAGCATACAAAACTTTTTAAATGAAAATAAATTTAGAAATAGCAAGAACTTACACCAATAAAAAAGGGCAAGGATAAAAACTATCAATGTCTAACTGTAGAACTTAATACTCTATGAATTAGCTAGAAATGAAGCTCTAAATTACTATTGGCTAGTCATTCCAGTGCTAAACACTGACATGTTTTATAATCTTTTGTTGCTAGACCGCATTTGAAACAGATATTTTTGACTCATAACTGAAGCTCATAATTTGACTAACCTAGTACTATCGACGTTGACATATGTATTATTTAGTTGCTAGCATTTGAAACTGATACTTTTGACTCCATAAATTCAAATTACAACTTCACAAGCTTTTCAACCAGCTTCAAAACTAATCAAACAGTTTTCTTCACCAAATTCTTAATGCGTACTTTGCCATGGAGCAAATAGCCCCAACCCCACCTAACCAGCAGCTAAATTTACGCATTCTCGTAGGAGAAGCCATTCTTCTACGACTAATGAATGCTCTGCATTATAGCCAGGGCACTAACATAAAAAAAGTTAATACCTCAACAGGCCTTCCATGACTAAACAAAAAATATAAGGAGATCCTGTTAAACAAAAAAACCCAGGTTCATTCTGATAAATTTTATTTGATTTTATTTGGCCTATTGCTATTAGAATAAATCAAATCAAGTTGCTAGCACTTCATCAATGATACCTATTGTTTCAGAATTTATAAACATCAGCAAGTTGGAAAGAGAACAAAAATTAATTTGCGAAGCCCACCAAAGATTGTGAGGGCGTATAACACCAAATATTTAAAAAATGAAGTTACCTCCCAAACTATCACTGATTTATCATTAGATGATGAAGCCAAATATTTGCCATTGTGTGAAAACTGTACGAACCAAACTTCGTCTTTATGCCCTTCCAGTACCTGGCCCAAAGTTATAAGTTAATCATAAAGCATAAGTGTGAATGGAAAAGAAAGAATCTCGACCAATAAATACCATCAGATTGGTTTGCTCAAAAAATGTGTTCTGATTCTTTCCACTATTGGCATGGTGAAAATAAAGAAAAGCTTTCCCTGGAGAAAGCATTCGTTGCTCAACATCATGTTCAACACAATAGAACAAAGGTTTTGTGTGCCGCAAAGGAATATAGGGATAAATTTGTTTTACGCCATGCTATTAAAATATATACAAAACCAACGTTATCTGAACACCTTAAATTGGGCTGCAAACATAAATATTTTTTGAGGTTTCCTCAAACCCATCACAACAAATGAATAAATAAATTAATTAATTAATAGAAAGATGTTCACACAAATTGAAACTAAAACCACCGTATTACATATCTATTAGATCCCTGTCAGACACGACTAAGTGTTTACGAACTCATCTATAGGAGGACAAAACTTACAATGTGCGCAACTTATCTAGCGAACATATTTTTAAGCACAAAATCAATATTCTATATGACTGTGTACTATTTGAGAACATAAATAACTATCTTCAAATGGTGATGAAGGATTCCAATTAGGACCAAGACAATATCTTAAATTTGGAAAACATGGCTAGCCCATTAATATCACAATTGACTATGGATCCTTAACGCAGATAGAACTTGAGAATTTTGAGATATTCCACAATATTCTGAGGATATCAACAATGGAAGAAAAGAAACTTCAGTTGAAAGCATAAACTTGAGTTGTATTGCTTTGATCATGGATTGAACTACTGCCTATTGTTACTCTCAAATTGTGATGGCCTAGGACCGAAGAGAATGGAAGTGATCGCCAGAGTGATATCTATATAATTGAATCGGAATCACTCGAAAAAGGAGCGGCTCCTGACAGACTTCTTGATGGAGGGACACATGAATGAATTATACTACATCGAAAATGGAAGGGAATTCCTGAGTTATATAAGTAAATAGCATGATTCCAAAAGATAGGTGCTTTTTTGAGCAAAACAAGAGGTTAATGATAGGAAACTCTATAGTTAAGAGTGCTTGAGCTGGAATAGTACTGAGATGAGTAAACTTATGGGAAGTACTCAAGTCACGCGGTTCTTTAAAGCTAAAGCAGACAATATGACTACAATTGAATCATGGGATATAAAATAGACACTTATAGAACTATAACATGGAATGTAATCAAGTTCAACTTTGCTCGAGCCAAAATGGAAGATTGGTATGTGGGCATCCCATATCATTTCTTTTGTATAATAGTACTACCAAATTATATGATGACATTAGCATATAAAATAGGAGAACCAAAGACCATGAATGGAGAGGTTTGACTAACTGACAAAAGTTAGAAGATGATAGGATCAACACTAGATGGTGGTTCTTATATTTCGATAATGAATGTAAACAATGACTTATTCTTATCAGACCAAAACCATTAGGAGCATGGTAATTGGGAAAAAACAAGAAGATATGGTGGAAAATATCAAAATCCAACCTTTTCTAAAATTTACTTTACTGTTACTAGCAATATTGTAACATCCTATGATCTCATTATAGAGGTATTGTCCGCTTTGGCTTTAGGAAAACTGCGTGACTTGAGCGCTTCTCAGGAGGTCACCCATCCCAGTGCTACTCCAGCCCAAGCACGCTTAACTACGGAGTTTTTCATCATTAGCTTCACGGTTTTGCCCCAAACGGCGCCTCTACCATTTGAGATCACGTTATCTACTTATACAACTCAGGATCTCCCTCCCTTTCCGATGTGGGACGATTCATTCCTGCGCCCCTCTCACCACTCTCATTATTCGGCCTAGAAGCTTGCCAGGAGCCACACTTTGCCTCAGTGATTCCTTTCTCTTAGGACATCACCCGGCGTCACTCCCCGCCCTCTTCGGCCACGGGCGTCACAAATATACTTTGTGTATAGTAGCTATATTGCAAATAAATTAGAATATAAATGTTTTGTTAGTTGGTAATAAGATTTTTTGCACTGCATTTCTCAGGATTAGTTCTTGACTTAAATTGAGTCGTGCATTTTTCTTTAATGAACTAAAACCCATGTCTTCAAGATTTTATAAATAAGTTCTTTAACAAGTTTAACAAACGCCCAATTTGTTAAAGCTAGACATCTCTGTTCAAAATAAACTACAGATGGAATTAGCATTTCATTTCTCAACGTGAATCTCTGACAATCGGCTTAGTTTCTTTATTTTCTCAATCGATGACACATTTTTTATTTGCACTTTATAATTTTTGATTGAGATCTACGCCTAATACTTTCCTTGCCTAACCATCCAAATCATATGTGTATCGAAGACTCGAGTTTGAGGGATGAGATAGGCGTGTTGTATATTTTTATTCTCTGCTCAGAGCTACTCTCTAGATTGATCCATTCAGAGACATTCGAATCTCCGACAGGGAACTCACCCACTCCCCACTTATGTTTGTTGATGATGTTTGTTGTTTGTTGAAGCCACATCAATAGCTATCGTTGCCCTCAGGTCCACGTTGGATAGATTGGATGGATAATTCTTATCTTCAAGATAGGCTATAATTCTCAAAAATTTCTCCACATTTAGTTGCAGCACATTGAAAAATAGTAAGCAAGTGATTGAGAGCGGGTTTGGAATGGTTGAGAGCGAATGGTGGCGGTATTTGGGGATCCTCATCTCTAAATGTAGGCCAATCAAAAATTAACCTTGAAGCCATCATTGGAACAATAAGAAGCAGAATATCCTCTTGAGGTGTTTAGAAGCTTTCATTGTCAGGCAAAATTCAATAGTGTGTTAACTTCCATTCCTGTCCATGATTAATCCCACACCCTTGTACTAAAAAATGTGCTAAATGCCATTTTAAACTTCTTGTGGAGTGGTGATGCTGAAACAAAGGCAATTCACTATGTTTCTTGGGAAAATGTTTGTAATCAAAGATCTTAAGGGGTTTGGGCATCCATGATTTCAATAAGTGGAGAAATGTGCTTGTGGCCAAGCATGCAACTAAATACCTGGGGAAAGGCGAATGCATTTAAAGAGAGTCTCCAAGCAAAAAATCACTCTAGACCTCATTCTTTTGAAACACATCATGGTGACTCATGATTTGAAAACTTCTTTGCGCCGGAGGTAAAATCATGTAAGACAACATTCTACCGGGCAAGTTCTTTGCTAGGCTAGAACGCTTGTCATTTTCAAGTCTTGTTCTATTCCCCTCCAAGCTGCTCCCAATCCTACAATCTTCTCTTGCTGCTACCTGAATGTTGCTACTACTCTATATGATCCTGCTCTTGATTGCACCATGAATAGCATAACCCATTATCTACTCTAGTGGGATCTTGGATGGGATCAAATTTGCAACTTAGATACTACTAAGTCTTGCTATGTGACATTCTTGGTTGAATCCAGTATTGTTCCATAATCCTTCTACCAGTTGCTCTTGGTTTTGGCTTGAATTGTGTTGACTTACAGCTTTGTTTACGTTCTTGGGCTCATAATAGTGTGCTTTTAGATTGCATGTTGCCTTTGCACCGGTTCTACAATTGTTGAATATCCTGTAACACCTCCATGAAGTTGCCTTCAAGCTATAATCCTAAAATTTTCGTTGTTGTTCTTGCTATGGCTTCGGGTCCCGCAAGTGCAGACCACTTTTTAACTATGGGTATTGCAATTGTAAGTTATCATTTACTGTTGGCATCAACAAATGATGTATCCAACTCCATCTATGCCACAATCTAGCACTGAACCATGAAATTTGAGTTTGAAGCATCAAGGAGGAGGGGGAATCCAACTTTCTTCAAAATAATTACTTATCCCCATTGGGGCTGTTGAATTTCAGCGGCTTCTATACTATTTCAAGTCCTCAATTACGACGTTCAGCACAATAGTAGCTATAGCTTCCGTTGAAGGGGTTTTTGTTTCCAAGCTCCCCCGTGATGATAAAAGATAGCAACTTCAAGTTGGAACAGCTTATGCCTTCTGCCTTCGCCATCATTTCCATTTTAACCAGCAAAAAAACATTAGTGAAAATAAACTCTAGCTTTGTAGGAGAATACCTCACTCTAGTTCATAACCTGTAGTCATTACTCAAGTGATGTAAGCTCTTATCCACTCAACTTCATGGGCACAAGGTCGAAACCACCAAACATCTATGTAGGCATACCGGTGGGAATGCATCCTTGCACATTTTTCACAAAAAAGGTCTGTATCCATGGCTGATAAGGAATCCTCCAACACCAATCAGCTACAAACAATCCTTGTCCCCCAAGGAATCTTAGCAGATTTTATTTCAGCCCGTACAAGTCAATGCCCACCCTGTTATGCATCCTACTGATGGACATAGTTCTCTCTATCAAACCCATATTAAAGAGTTGGGTCAGTTTGACATTGTCCCATTCAATCTTGATGCTATCCTCCAATAAAAAGGAGAGAAACTCTACAACATGCAAGTTTAACAAGGTTGGGACATACTCAGAGCAGTAGCAAAAAGCCAAACGCCATCCATAAAAATGATTCTCGACCCATCTTTAATGAGAGAAATCATCTTATTAGAGATTACCAAACCAACCATGCCTATAAGTCTCCATGTCCGTAAATCACTATTTTTTGCCAAAGGATTGGTACTTGCACCATATTTGGCTTTCAAGCTCTCTCCAAATGCAGTGATTGCTCTGGGGACCAATGGTTAAGGCATTCATAAATGATTGCTCCAAATTCACCATCTGCTCTGAGGATGCACAATAAGCACACAGTGTTGCTGCCAAGAAAGCTGCCACTCCAAGTGTAGCCTTAACAAAGCATAATAAGTCATCAGGAAACATGAGATGTGAGTGAACCGGACCTCTTAAGAATAGCCTAGTTCCAATGAATGAACCCCCTCTACATCTCTCTAGACAAGAGTTCTAAAAACAGTATAAACAAGGAGATAGTGAACACCCCTATCTTAACCCCCGCCGCACCATAATCCTTCGTGATCTTTTCCAGTTAATCAACAATGCATATTGTGGCCCTTTAACACATATATCAATGTGTGCAGCTGCTTAAGAAAGATCATCCACTCTAGTACAATGTCTAGGAAATCCCAACTAATTGTGTTGTAGGCCTGCTCCATATTTACCTTTATCATGTAGCCATCTCCGAACTTAACAATTTGAATCCTATGGATCACTCCCTAAGCTAGAATACAATTATCTGCTATGAGACGAGTCAATACTAAAGCCCATGCTCCAAAGCCACCACATAATACGGACTTTAATCCAATGCACCCTCACTTTGGCTACATCATCATAGATAGTTCAAAGGCTAATAGGTATAAATTGCTTGGGTTGCTCCACATAACTAATTTTAGGCACAAGCGCTACCTTGGTATCCTTCAACTTTTGAGGTATACTCCAATGCTAAAATTTTGTAAAATTGCACCCATCACCTCTCCTTCACTTTCTGCCAATAAGCCTTTAGAAAGGACCTTATGCTGCCATCAATCTCTAGTATCAACAGCTCTGAATGCTTCACCACAAATTAGGTCTTCCTTTGTGGGTTCATTTGTTTATAGAAACAACATTCCAACTCCTTGGTCTCGGCAACCAGGTCTCCCACCTTTTTTTTACTACACTTATTCAAGTCATTTAAGTCCAAGCACATTTCCTATTGAGAATAGTGAACGACCATCCTTTCACTGGGAATCTCCAATTAACTTATACAATAGATCTAGCCTACTTATATGACAGAGACAACTTCAAATCTCAGTCCTCCTTGTAGCCTAAATATGTGGCTCAGTATCTCAAAAGTAGTGCGCAATGATCCAAACCAATAAAGGCCAAATGAGTAACCTGTAGTCCTAAGATCCACATAAGAGCATTAGAGTAGATCAAAACTCTATCCAACCTTTTCCACAATCTCCTGCTCCTCACCCTATTGTTGCACCAAGTGTAGGCCAGACCCGTGAACCCAACATCACTGAGATCCATGCTATGCATGAACTCCAGAAATTCTGAGTCCCATGCACCTGACCTGAATAGCCTGCTCACCTTCTTGTCCTCTTGTCTTAAGATGCAACTTAAGTCACCACCAATCACTATAGATAAATCCTGATTCAATAATGGCCCGAGTACCCAAAAGGTCCCTCCTCAAATAGACATCTTTGAATGCATAAACTCCCCCAACAACACACTTGCTAGTTGCCTACTTGCAGCAAAGTTTCATCCACTAGAAAGAGATACCTGCACTGAAACATCATCTGAGTAGTAACAATGTTTCTATCCCAAACAAAAGATAATTCACATAGGGACGCCAGCATGCGCTGTTAAGATGGCCAAATTGCTGTAATCTCAACACTCTAGTTGGAGGCCAATGAATCTAACCCACAATGGTATTGTTGAAATGGCATTAATGAAGGGTCTAAACGCGGTTATCCACTCACCAAATCCCAAAGCTTAGCCTATTATAGTCCAAAACCTTACCATCGAAACATGCAGTGATCTACCTCTCTCGCAAAGTTGGCAAGCAAACTATGAAACACCGATACTTCGTGAAACCTAATGTATTCATATTATATCCATATCAAATACTGATACTCCCTAATACTCTACTGATACGCTACACGGCGTATCAATTTTATTTTTATTTTTAAAAAATCTGATACTTACCTGATACTTATTCGATACTTCCCGATACTTCTAATTAAAGAAAATATATCAAAACAATCAGTCCGACTTACATAATAAAAAATAAAAAAATGTCTCATAAATAAAATACAACTCATGCATAGACTCGAACATTAAAATTGAGAAAGAAATACACATGACTAGTGCAATTAGAATCACAGAAAGCTTTACGCAGCCAGTGTTTCAGTAGTAGAAAAAGATTTGGCATCCGTAAACTGCTGCATAATCTACTTTAGTTGACATTTTTCTACGATCTTACAGATACTATTGACATGTCTGCTTTTTCTACGATCTTAACTAATACTACCTTTGCATCTGTTGGATATCATATCACATTTTTTTATCTTAATTAAACTCACATTGCAAAAAAGATTTGACTTTTTTTATTTTATCTATTTATTTAGTCAGAAACTCAAAGAAAGAAGAGTATACATCTAATTTGATCAGGCCAGTATATCTAGGTTTATGTTATAGCATTTATATTATTATCAATTATATCTTATTTGCACTGAGCTAACTGATTCGTGTCGGATTTAAACTAAAACTGAAATTAATTTACTGATATATATTTAAACTCATATCTCACTTAGATAATCTGTAACAAGTTGAAAAGTAATTAAGCAAACTTTATGATATTATTTTTAATTTAAAATTTTTTTAACTTTAATAGTTGTTAAAAGATGTCTTTTTCAAATTGAATTATTCATAATATTGTTTTTAGTGATACAAAAAATATTTGAAAAAATGCAATTAATTTGAAGAAAATTTAAAGAATGTTTTTGAAATTTTTGAAATTTATAGCCATATACATGATAGCCCAACAACCGTAACAACAAATGGAGAACCTATATGTTAGCAGGTAGATAGCTGAAATCAATGTGTTTCTTATATACTCAAACCATAGGAGAAACACCAAGAGAAACCATAGGTGAAACCCTAATAGATATCTTTATTGGTAAAGTTGGAGAACTAATAGAACTCTTATGAAGATCAAATTTCTTAGGTAGTACAAATTCAACACAAGGAACATGAGAATTGAAAAGCAAGTTTGGGTTTAAGTGTGGAACTAATAGATGGTGATACGAATGATAAGTTCATAGATGTAGCTCGATAGGCATGTGAATAGTAAATAATTGTGAACATAATATTCACGGATGATGGCTTTACTAAAAGTAATGAGGGTGAAGTAGTGGGAGGTAACTCCACAAGAAGTAGCGAGGGCTCAGCAATGAATGATGTCTCAACTAAAAGTAGTGAGGGCGCTATAATAATTAGTGGCTCATGTATCTCATCAAGATTGGGAATAAGAACAGGTTCATGGGAAGTTTTAGATTCTTCTGTCTTAATTCTTGGTTTGGCTGGTACAAGTTTAAGTTTGCATTTACTAAATCTAAGATATCATAAGTGTTAGGGAGAGCATGGCGCATAAGCTCGCCAGTGGCCAAGTCATGTGCTCACGGCGAACGCCCTGATTGACAAGTAATGCGTGGATCTCGAAAGACATTGGAATAACCCGTGGGTGCGTCTAATTTCTATAATAATAAGAGATTAGGTAGTTTCATTCCTATCAACAATTGCTTTTAGGCAAGTTGATATGCATTGAGATCCTTAAAACTAAGTATCAAAGCGAGAGTCGATCCAATGCCCAACAGTGGGCTGGAGTGGGGGTAGGGGGAATGCTGGTGCAAGCGTGGCAAGAAGGCTCAGTAGTGGCCAAGTCATGGACTCACAGCCTTCCCGACAAGTAATGCCCGGCTGTCGAAAGATCGTCGGGAAAACTTGTGGGAATGTCTGGGTGCTATAGTAATAAGAGATTAGGTAGCGTCTTTCCTATCAGCAATTGTTTTTAAGGAAGTTAATATACGCCAAGATCCATCAGAATAAGCTGTTCTCAGTACTCACGACTAGAGTCAAGCAATGGTCTCCCAAAGATAATATGAACACGCCTGAAATGAACATCACATAAAATAGTGGCAGTGCAAGACTCTATAGTGATCTGAACCTCGCACTACAGATGTCCTTCAACTCTTTGATCATCTTGCTTTAAGATATAGTGAGGCCTAAGGTGTCTAATACGAGTAAGACTGTAAGACTCTATTTAAATGGAGAGAGAAAAAAAAGATGATTTCAAAGACTTTTGTGAAAATTTTTGAAAAAATATATATGACGTGAAATAAAGTGAGTCGAATTAAAAATTGTGTTGGATATAAAATAAAGTGATTGTTTAACGTTAGAGTTTGTGAAGGATGAGATACAAAATATTATTTTATTTTTTTAAAATAAAACAAGATTTTTAGTTGAGGGAACCCAACTAAATGAGGCCTTAGATATTCAAGTGCTTTATAGAAACAAAGTTATACTGACATCAATCATCAAGTAACAACTTACAGGCTTTATCGTAGCACTTATAATAAACATAGAAGATTTTATTCTTTAGGGTAAATTGCATTCAGGCCCCTAAGATCGAAAGGCGTTGCAAATTCATCCCAACTTTTAAAAAAACTCAATTTGGATCCCTGAGAATATAAAAGCATTGTCAATTAGTCTCAACTAAGATATAAATGTTAATTTTTTATCATTATATCATAAAAATATTCTCATTCGTTAACTTTTTTTCTTTTTAGAATATAACTTACAAACATTATATTTATGTTTTTAATTTTAAATTTACAGAGCAAAAAAAAAGAAGATTAGAGAAATTAAATTTTAGGTGGTTCTTCAATTTTTAAAGGATAAGAATAAAGATATACAATGGTCCTTTAAAATATGTAAATAATTTAAACTACTCAAAAAATGATCAAATTTCATATTTTCTTTATGAAAATTCAGGACAATGGTGAGATTCTAAAAGAGAGACCAAAATTGCAGAATGTTTTCAACTTCAGAAACCAAAATCAAAATTATTTTTAAAGTTGGAACCAATTTGCAATGTCCTTCAAAACCCAGGTTCCTGGATATAATCTAATCTATTTTTTATTAGATTTTCTACATTAAAACATAACAGCAACAACAACCATCAAGTCTTAATCCCGCTAGGTGGAATCAGCTACATGAATCCTTTATTTTCATTACACCCTATCAATTAACAAAATCCTTATCTAGGTCTAAATGAGTAAGATCATTTTCTTATAGTTTCTTATCATATCTTCTTTAGTCTCCCTCTTCCTCTTTGTATATGGCCAAAATCTAATGACTCGATCTTCTTAACTGGAGCTTTAATTAGACTATGATTTACATGTCCAAATCATCTAAGTCAACTTTCCCTAAATTTATCCTTAATTGGTGCAACTTCAACTTCCTCACAAATATATTTTTGTCATTCTATCCTTTAATATATACACATACATCCACCTTAGTATCCTCAATTCTGTAACACTTATTTTATTTGTCTGTTTTCTCTTTATAAATTAGCATTCAGTACTTATATCATCGTTGATCTTGCTATAGTTTTATAAAATTTACCCTTAAGTCTAGATAGAATTTTTCTATCGTATAATACACCAAAAGCATTCCTCTTCCTCTTTGTACATGGGCAAGATCTAATAACCCTATTTTTCTAACTGGAGTTTCAATCAGTCTACAATATATATGTTCAAACCATCTAAGCCGATTTTCTCTAAATTTATCCTCAATTGGTGCAACATAAACTTTTTTTCGAATATACTCATTTCTCATTCTATCCTTTCGTGTATATCTACACATCCAATTTAGCATTCTCATTGCTGCAATATTTATTTTATTTATATGTTTCCTCTTTGTAGGCTAGCATCCAGCACCATATATTATCGTTAATCTTACTACAATTTTATAAAATTTACCTTTTAAGTCTGGATGAGATTTCTGTCGCACAACACATTAGAAACATTTTTCCATTTTACCTATCCTGCTTGGATCATATTAATAACATCATTATCTATTTCACTATCATTTTGTATGCTTAATTTAAGGTATTTAAAGTGCTCACTTTTCTTGACAATTTGGTCATCAAATATCACATCACTAATATAAGTATTTTTTTTTAACTAAATGTGTATTCCATATATTTAATTTTCAATCTACTGAGATAAAAAATCTTAAGATTCTAAAGTATTCCTCCAAAACTCAAGTTATGCTTTAACTCCCTTTTTAACTTTATCAACAAAGACAATATCATTTACGAAGAATATACACTAAGACACCTCATCTTAAATATGTCGAGTAAAAATATTCATAACCAAAGTTAAAAGATAGAGACATAAAAGCTTCAATTTATATTTCTCTCACTTATCTTTGTTCTTATTTTTAAATCAATGTTTATAACAAATCTTCATTTCTTTAATTTTTTTTTGTACGTCATTTTTCTACTACTAAGCATCTTTTTTCTTTGGATTCTCCCAATACATCATTTACCACCTTATGGATGTAGTTAACAACAGTTAGCTACATAAAATTAATTTTCCCGTTAATATTCCACTACTCAAATTCTAGAACCTTCTTCCTAAAAATACATTTATTCTCATTCTTTAAATTCCACCATCAAGTCTGAGAATAGTGTTTCAGCTTATTATTCATTCTCCAATACTTTATGTTAAAATCTAAATTTATCAATCAATGTTGGGTAGTCAAACATTCATTTAAAATGACTTTACAATCTTTACAATCCAAGCAATTTTATTTTCTTATAAAAAAATAATTAATCTAAGTTCTTCAAGGTCTATTCTTGTAAGTGATAATATGCTCATCTATTTTTTCAAATAAAGTATTAACAATTATAAGATCATACATTAAAAAAAACTTTAAAATAATTTTACCCTCCTCATTTGTCTTTACAAAACTATATCCACAATGGATGCTACTGAATTCTTTATCAACATTTTCAATATATTCATTTAGATCTCCTTTGATAAATAATATTTCCTCCTGAGATATCTCTTGTATTAACTCTTCCAAATCATTTCAAAATATTTCTTTGATGCTTGCAATTAAACTGATTTGAGGGGTATACATACTTACAATGTTAAAGTCATAATTCTATTATTATTTCTCTTGACTTCCACTGCGTGATCCTTCGAACTCTTACCCAAAATTATATCCAGTTTATTCTTATCTTTATTCTTACTAAAGTACCAAAGTCATTAGCCTTATTTGTTTAAAGTATAATATTGAGATATTTTAAATTTTTTTAAGATAGGACATAAATTATTTTAATATTATGATGCAAAATAAAGATGTTTTGTGATTACAAATTATATTAGATATAAAATAAAATTAATTTTCTTTATTAAAGTACGTGTTGAATGTGAAATAAAGTTAATTTTTAATTTTAATTATATAAATGACATGAAATAAATATTACATATTGATGTAAAAAGTTTTTGAGAATTTTGGGTGGTTTTTTTCCCTCAACCAAATAAGGCCATTATGTCGATTATAATTTTTAAAGTTATAATTCTATTTTCATTCTTTTCGACTTCTACTATGTTATTCTTCAAATTCTTATCTAAAATATACCCACCACATTCTTAGTTCTATTCTTACTTGAGTACCAAAGCATGAAAGTTAATCTATCAATTTCATTGACTCGCTTTGCATTTTATTTCCTGAAAGTATAAAACATTGATCCTCTTATAAATTATGATATGCACTAATTAATTAACTTGTATGTCACAGTACTTACATTTCAAATTCTTAATTTGTCCTAGTGTCTTACAATGACTTTTTTACCTGTATCCGTCTATGATGTAAAAATTCTTACTCACTTATCATCACACCTAGACATTGATGTAGCGATCTTTGCACATTTTTCATTGTATTCAAGCAATACAGTGCATCGCTTTTAGGAAGTACCTTAGCTTTAACGTAATTTCTTAAAAATATTTACGTCAAAATTGTTCAACAAAATTTACATTGGTCGTCAATTGCATAACGCAACCTTTCACTTTTTTCATCCAAAACTTGTATCCCAACAAAGGCACGTTGAGCATGGATTCAATCTATGATAATAAAATATACATAAAGCAAGAGTTGTAATTATAGAATGTTTAAAAATGATAATCCCTAGTTTTTTTGAAAAATAGCATAGAAAAGGTTTAAGTTGAACGTGATTTTTGATGAATTAGCAATTATCAAATAGCATTTTGTCATGTTTAATAGGAACCATTAATCATCTGACGTTTTATTTCTAGATTATTTGGAGTGATAGCTAGTTAAATCCACTTAAGGAATAAATATATCACATTATATACAGCGAAAATACATAAATATTTTGAAATTCTTTCTAAGTCATATTTTCTCCTAGTTAAGTCACACAAGCCAATAATACATAGGGTTTTCTGTACATCTTATTCCTTTTTGTAAGTCATGCCAATAAAAATGACCAAAAACATCTAGTAAACAGCATTAATTTGCACAGTTAAACATAATGGATTCCTCATCGCAGTCCTGATGCACATGAAAATATTAATATAATAAAGAAATAAGCGCATCTAATGCAATGGCATAATGAACAGATTCCTAGATAAGCTTCTAACCTGTAGCGCTTTTGAAGGTAGTTGGTCTTTACCACACTGATGATCGGAGTATAGAGATAGTGCGTTATCCAAAGAATTGTGGAAGAAACAAGCCTCCCGTTGAACATTCAGGGCCTGCTCAACTAAATTTTCAAGTCTCCTCTCGGGTACCAGAACAGCTGGAGGAAGAAGTTTTTGCAGATCATCTAAAAGCTTCAACTGCAATTTTCCATTGTCAATGCACAGATTTGCAATTCCAATTAATGCAAGCTTCGAGGAAGAAATAATGCAACTAGAAAGCTCATGGACCCGCTTTTTGTTGATTTCAATAGGAGCAATCTCACATCTCAGTGTCTTCAAAGCATCCATGACTCTATCCCTTTTAAGAAGGTCAAAAAACTTGTATTCCAAAATTAGGAATGATGCAGAGCTCAGTATATGCTCATCAAGGCCAATCTTTCGCAATGTTTCAACACTTCCATCCCAGTTCCCATCAAGCAATTGTTTCCTAAAAAGACTAACTACCGGGGAATGTAAGAATATTCCTGATTCCTCTTCAAGAGCTTTTCCACTTTGCTCATAGCCAAGAGAATATAATGTTTTGGCAATAATCCTGACAAATTCTACCTTTCTAATAACACCTTTAGTACCAACCATATCTTCTTTCCCTTGGGATCGTAAAGGCCGGGCCATTGGGCCTCCCAAAGGAATGACGGGCCTTGGAAGAGTGGAATTATTTAAATGGTTATCCAAGTCAACTGACAGTCCTTTTACTCGTTTTAAGGGTGGCTCAGTGTCATCTACACCTCCCATGAAATGCCGGAGTCAGCCCATATATTGCCAATAAGAACTGACTAGTATTACATATAAAGGTTAACCTGCAATCCCAAAGATCAGATTTAGCATGATGACCTGCAGGCATAACTCAGAAACATTATGATTTTATGACAAAATTATCAATTAAATCATGTTCCAGATATTAAATCAATGAACTAATGAACTAAAAAAAAATGAAATCAATGCCAACACCTTTAAAGGAAGTAAGGATTGACTTGAGAGAAAATAATAGAAAAATACAATAGAAATTATAAACGAAAGCATGAGCATAAGCTATGACACTTTTTGTAAGCCAAGATATTATGTGCACATAAATAAACTTAAAGTTCCAAAGAAGCATGCAGTGCTATTTTCAAAACAAAAAAACTAGAATACTATCTTCTCAAATCATTGTACTTATTTCATTTGGTCAAGATTATTAAAAAATAATCTTATTTGATAAAACAGATGGAAACTATATAACGAAGCAAACTTCGAGAACCACATGGTAAACAAGGCACCAGATTTTTACAACCACACAACATATTAAAAGTCATATTGAAGTAACATGAAAAGAATGGCGTACCATAACAGGGAGGGCATAGAAAAAAAAAAGCACGATATTGATGATGCAATATGGTTGCAACAAGCTCTAGAAAGAATAACATCTCATTTAAATACTTATAAGAATTTACGAACTAGCAACATGGACAAATTTCATCAGGAAAATTTTCATGATGATGAAAGGTTTAATAATAGTTGGGAGAAGGGATAACACCATAAGCTTCCACTACCAAGCCAGGAAGTACAAAAAATTGTGAAATGTGATATGTTTTATACTAAACTGCAATTCATCTCATGCACAATAGGCTTAAACCTCAGATATATTAAAGCATGGTTATTTCTTTTAAAAGATTACAATGCTCAAGCAGATATTCACCTTCCAAAGCATATGAGAACAAGCAAAGCTAGCACTGTAGCAATGTGAACAACTCCACAATATGAATAAGCATCATACACCATTTTCGGAATTAGTTCAATACACGTGACACCCGAAGTCAATATTTCTCGTAATAGCATTTAAACCATAAAACTTTACCTTAACAAACATAATACACATATCAAAGCACATCCCAGGCATACCAGACTGAAAGCATTTAGCTGCCTAACATGAACTGCTTAAACTTCAAGCCAAGCAAGATGAACAATCTACCAAAAAAGCGATAGAGAACAATAATTTCCAATAATTCCAACTAGTATCCAAACAGCAGGATCGACTTCAACAAGCGGAGAACAAATCACCAAACATCAAAAATCACACAAGAGCAAGCCGCTTTGGAGCTTTCGAGCTCCGTCCAAATCACGGGGCACCGGATCCATACACTGATAGCTAACCGCCCAAATCGCCCGAGAACACCGCGGGAGCAAGAGGCGCCAAGAATCGGCCTGACCCAAGAGGCGACTACTGTTAAAAGATTGGATTGTTACCTGGAGTCCTCGAACGCAAGCAAGGAATTCCGTGTGCGGAGTGGACAGGTTGGGGATTGGGGATGAGGAAGAACGCAAAACCCTTCCAGGAGCTCGGCGACGGCCGTCCAGTACGTCTATGACCTATTTACTTTCGAGTATTTTAGGCCTTGGAAGTAACAGGCCAAGAAGAGGAAGAGGGGAGAAAATAAGAGGAAGGTGGAAAGGAATGAGGCCCAAGAAAATGAGATCACATACAAGTAATGTGGAGAAAACCCATGCTCTCTTATAGACAAGTTAAACTCACTAAGCCAAAAAAAAATTTGTCTCAATTAAATATTAAAAATTAATTATGTATTGTCACAAACTTACTTTATTTTTCACATACACTTATTTCAAAAATTACAAAAATATTTTAAACCAAGAGCTTTATTTCATTATATTTCAAAAAAAAGTTCTTTCATTGAGCCAAAGATTTCTATTATTACGAGTTGGTCCAAATTACCTAATATAACAACAGTACGTAATTCATTGTGCTTAATTAAGTATTACAAAAAATTTGTAAAAGGCCTTCCCCGTATAGACCTTAGACCAAGCTGACCAAAAAAAATACAAAATTTGATTGAAATTCTAATTGTGAAGCTGAATATTAGAAAATAAATGACTATTTGGTACATTATTTTTTAATATTATTATAAAGAATTAAAGGTTTTTAAATTTACAGAGATGATTATTCTAAGAATTAAGGTATATAATGGTACAACATAGAAAGATGATGGTTAAAGCACAAAAGAAATAATTACTATGCGCATTATTTAAGTATTAGTAGCTTTTCTTTAAAAATCTAGAGGCATTATCTATATGGCTTCAAAAGTAAATTTTATACAAATTACCAAAGTTTGGAATATATATTTACTTAAAAGGATTTAAATTTGAGGTATCGATGGCGTATACCTCATTGCTTAAGGTTTACAATCTAGAGACTCTTAATCAATTGGGTCGAGATAATGAGGTAACAATAAAGCAAGTTAAATATGACCAAGTTTGAGAAAGGGGAGTAGCAGTTGATTCTTAAGATTGAGAGATTGCATATCAATCCAGCAATGGCAAGTAATGTGCTATAATTAACACAATTGACTATTGCTCTAGATTATATACAATAAATAAAAAGAATCAATCACAAGATCCTAAGTCAGAGAAAGTGATCCAAAGAGTGCAGAAAGGATTGGATTTAGATTTTAGGCATGATGATAAAGGGACATTAAAGGTCAAAGAAAGACTATGCATCATTGTTATTAATGACCAATTACTTTGGATAGAGGTACACTGTTCAAGATATTAATGGCCTCAGATATTTTGCACACCAAAGGATTTTTTTTTTTTTTGAGGAAGGGTAATAAAGTGTTTTTAGTTTAAAATAAATGAAATGATGACATAAATAAAAGAATAGTATGGTAGATTATGTGAACAAATTTTTAATAATCAACAGGTTTAGGGTGAACAACAAAGTCTGAGTTCAACCACATCATATTCTAATATGAAAATGGAAAGTGATGGCTATAGACATTTGTGTAGGTTTATCCAAATCCCAATAAGAAAAATTTGGATTACCGTTGATCAACTTGCTAACTAGACCCATTTCATGTCGATCAAAATCACAAACTCTACTTATAAGCTAACAAAATTATATGCGGATCAAATTGTCATACTTAATAGGGTTCCAAAGGTAATTATTTTAGATCAAGATCCCAATTATACTCTGCATTTATGGAGAAAGGTGCACATGCACTTCAACACCCAGTTGAAACATTTCATATCATTGAAACTTTTCACCTATAAATAGATAGCCGGGAAGATTGAAAGACATTCAAATACTAGAAAGATTATTAACAGTGTATGTGTTAAATTTTAGTAGAACTTGGGAAAGTCACTTAGTCTTATAACAACTACTGAACTAACATCAAAATAGACATATATAAAGCTTGACATTGCAAAACTACCACCCGTATATTAGTTTGAAGAAAGGAAAAAAGCTACGTTTGATTTGTAATTGGTGCATGAAGTTATTGAGAAGATTACGTAGATCAAAATAGAGTGTAGATTGCTTAGGACTACTAACTAAAAGAAGTAATATCATATGAATCACATGCAAATAATTTTTTTTACATATGAAACGAGTACAGAATAGTTCATGTATAAAGCAGTTATCCTGTGTATAAAGAAGCTAATGCTTTGCTAGTTTGGCAGTAGAATAAGAAGAGGGAGGTACAAGGAAATAAATGCTAGCGACATCGTATACTAAGACTTAGTTGAACATGAAAAATTCTTCTAGATCACTATTTTTACGGTATTTTTTCCAGAATTTTGGTGATATTAGGACGTTTGTAATGTCAAATTGTCAACACCTCCGCATTGAGCTTGAGAAAATTACCCTCTTTTTTGTACCGGGAACATCATTAAGCTATCAACCAAGGCTTTAGATCTATGTCGTGATTTTTTTAGAGGTTAGTGCAAGTTTGCCACATCGATGGGGCATGGCATAAGTCTCGAGACATTTCATGATTGGATTGTGTGATAAAATTAAGACATGGGCGGCGCAATTTTATTTTATTACTTGGTTTTTCATGACCTACCCTATGGTTTTCATGATACAAATGTTGTGAGAGTTTAGATGCGAATTTGACCCTATGGCCATTGGCCATTTGACATGCAAGTCATTTCTTCTTAATCATGTGCTGTAAGCCTAACATTACGGGTTGTAAAATAAGTTGGTGCATTGAATTTGACTCGAGAATCAACCAAAATAATAAATGTGTTAAAATAAATGAATTAAATTTGACACAATTAATAAATAGGTCAAGTTAACCCGCAAACTCAATCTATTTCAAAAATAAAAGCTCGTATATGAATAACCCGAATCATAACCTAACCCAATTATGGGCAACCCCAATGTGACCCATATAATAAACATGTCAAAATATGGGACTTAAACCGAAATTTTCGAGCAAGTTTGTGAGTCGGATAATAAATTTTCTCTTCTAGGAACATATATATTTTTTGATTTTACTTCAGAATTAGAGAACACGATATTGCATCAGCAAATTTTGTATCAACGAATATGTAAAATGTATTCGCTAAAAATTGATTATTTAATATTCAAATAACATTATTTCTCAAGAAAAAAAACTTTTACTTAAAAACGGACTAGAATTAAAGTTAGCAAAAGTGAGTTACCTCGAACAATATGAGCTCACTCGAAAGATGGCTTAACCTCAAGAACTAAAGTGCAATTTATCATACTTTATAATACGAACTTTTAAATTAACAATTCATTAATTTGCAGGATAGTGAAAATATTTACACAGTTTTTTTTAAAAAAAAAAATTGATGAGTTTCATAAAAACTATATAACCTCAGATATTTAGCTTTTAAATGAAAATTAAAATAACACCCTATTATGATTAAAAAAAATGTATTTATTTGCATATAACTTTAAAAAGAAAATATTTGTACATATAAATTTAAATGTTATTTACACATTATTTTTTAATTTTATACTTATTGTTAGAAAAAAAAAATAAGCAATATTTTTATATTTATTTCACAACAAGCATAAATTTAAATATTAAAAATTAATTTTATTATATATCCGTAAAATTAATTTTAAAAATTAACTCTATTTCACATCTCGTACATACTTAAATAAAAAATATTTTATTTTACATTTAATAAATCATTAAAAATAAAATAAATCTTAAAAAATTTAAACACTTCCATAATATATACCAATAAAACAAAGCTAAATGGAACTTTCTACACATAATAGTTGATGAAGTGAGGGTGGGATGCTAGGTGCCTATACCTAACAAGCCAAGTTACCCTTATCAATAATATTCTTTCATCTCAGTCTATTTCCTATGCCTACTAATATCACAGAGGAACACTATGTACTACCTATTCTGAGACATACATGGTCATCACAGAGGAAAACTCCCCCAAATATTTTTTAGAACAAAAGAGTTCAAATGAAATTCCCTACTCTATCTTAAGGTCAGTTTCTTTCCTTCAATTCTTTTTCGGAGATTTCCAGCGCAAGAATGTCTTAGCTAGGGATGTTCCCCCTAGAACAACCATTTAGATTACCGTCACCGGAAGCATTAATCCCTTTGACATTACTACCACCAATGTTGCCCTCACGAATGTTCCACCGAGGAAGGGCTACTTTGCTTCCAAACCCTTTGTTCGTATTTGCTAGCCCTACATTGTATATACCAATGCTACCCCTGACAACTCCTTATCAACACATTCTCATGAGGTTCTTTTGATGGTCGATAGTTGTTAAAGTCAAGACACTTAATGATACAGAGTATCATAGTTTAATCCCCCATAAAATCATATAACGTGACCATTATAATTTCTAAGGCTCCATTTGGTTGAAAAAAAATTTAATCATGACTAAAATTATCTCCCATTAAAAAACAAAATAATATTTTATATTTCATTCAACACAAACTTTAACACTAAATAATTAATTTATTTATTTAATATAATTAACTCACTTTATTTTACATCATACATATTTTTTCAAAACTTTTCACAATTTTTTTTAAATTATCTTCATTTCCTACAACCACCTTTCAACTGAAGTTCGTGAACGTGTTCAACTACTTCGGTATCGTCCCGATGCAGCTCCCTCCGAATGCCATAACAATGATTTACTGCTTGATAAAGTAGCTGAGGCGCCAGAGGGTCCCTTGGGACATCGAGATCTTCAAGGGGGTCTTTCGGTGGGAGGCGAATCCCCGCCTCCATGGGTGCTTTGTTTTAAAGGGGAGGCATTGTTCGGTATTAAAGGTCAAGGATACCGATTTTGCGGATTGGTACAAGCGGTTCTTCTTCGTCGCCACCGGGGAAGTCAGATACAACATTCCCAGGAGGGTCGGTGAGGCGAGGTTCTTGGGAGATGGTATCGGTTTCGAAAACCCCAACTTCCGAGTCATGGACGAGATCCGGAGGCAGGTCCACGATGCGGAGGAATATTTACGGGAGTTGGAGGATGATGTGCGAGTTTGCATAGATGAGTAGCCTTGACTCCAGCCTGGGTTTTTCGATCTGGGATTGATGTCTCTGCAGGGTGTCTGGAGCTCGAGCTAGCTTGGTTTCGCCTACGTCAGATAAGGCGTAAGAGGGTTCCTCACGAGCGAGGCGGCCCTTCGACGCGACCAGGTCAGAAGAGGAAGATCGCGGACGGTTCCTCTTCGACGACGGGCAACGGAGATGACTTGGCATATATAGATGACGTTCAGGTCAGTGACAGCACCGAGGGGCACGGTAACGATCCTTCGACGGAGGCCGGCGCCCAGAAAAAGGTGACTTCCGCTGAAGGAAGTGCCGAGAGGGTCGGCGGGGGAAGAAGTGTTGAAGTCCCTGAGGCAAGTAGGCCGAGTACGGTGGCCACGCTCAGTTCTCGATGCGTTGATATTGTGAGGGTGGTAAATTCCTTCGACCCCCTCCCTTCGACTCCTTTTTTGACATCCCTGATTGGGCGTTTTGTCACAGCTTGGTCGGAAGGTAGTGGTGCAGGAGACACAGGCGAAGGAGGCGAAGCTCAAGCTCAGTGAGTCGAACCGTCGTTGTCGCCTTGTCGAAGGACGGCTCCGGTCTGCAACGAGGGCACTTGAAGAGGCCAATCGCCGGGAAGCCGAACTGTAGCGCTTACTTGAGGAATCGTTGGACCACAATCGCGAAGACGTTCGAGAGGTGGCGGTTGACGAATTTCGGAGGTCACTGGTGTTTAAAGCCATTATCAAGGAGGCGCTGGAGAGTTCAGTCAATTTGCTCGGTTCTGCGCTTCTCGATCGAGGAATGGTGAGGCGCGAAGACCTCGAAGGGCTGAACATGGCAGAATGTATTAGGTCGTGAAGCCAGTCATACAAGTGCGCCTATTTCAACAAGTCGGCGGAGCAGCTGGATCGACAGTTCGCCTTCGTGTCCAACATGAAGGTGGTTGTCCCACCTTCTGCGACCGAGTTGGCAAGGATGGAGGAGGCTGCTGAGCACGGGTCGCGAGCAGATTCAGAGGGCGCAGGCGGGGCACTCGCTGTGTCACCCCTTCAAGAGCGGGATCCCCTGGAGACCGTTCCCCGAACTCCTGGTGCCGACATCGAAATAGACTCCCCCTCTGAAACTTCGAGAAGGGTAGTGAAATGTAGCTAGGGGTTTTAGGTTTTGTTTTGTAACCCAGTGTAATGGTTTTTGTAAAAAAAAAAATGTTTCATGATGACAATTGAGCTGATTTTCTATTGAAATGATTTTGCCAAAGCAGGTTATGGTCAGCTCGGCGTTTCGAGAAGGGGTGTGCCCTTAACTGCAAATCGCGTAGAGGTATGAGAGCGGCCTAGGACTTCGAGAAGGGGAGTGCCCTTGACTACCAGTTGCATAGGCGCCAAGGTATGAGAGCGGCCTAAGACTTCGAGAAGGGGAGTGCCCTTGACTGCCAGTCGCATAGGCGCTAAGGTATAAGAGGTTTTTCTTTTTGGTGATACTTCATGTTGCAATTATAATATTGCGAATGAGTTACAATGTTTATGAGTAAAATTTTCTGAGATCATTGCCGTTCCACGTTCTCTGAATGAGAGTTCTGTCCTGTCTCGCCAGTTTGTAGGTGCTTGGTCCGAGGACGTTGCGAATTATGCGGGCCTTCCCAATTGGAATCGAGCTTTCCAGGGGGCATGTCTCTTCCGGTCGTGGTTTTCAATTTTAGGACCAAGTCGCCCTCTTCGAGTGGTCTACGACGGACGTGCTTGTTGTAGTTCGTCATGACGCGCCTTCTGTGCTCAGCCTGTCGAAAGGCTGCCAGTTCCCTTCTTTCTTCGAGGAGATCTAGCTCAAGTCTCCTGCTGTTGTCGTTTTGTTGACGTCATTCAGGAAGTTGTTGTGGCTCAAAATTGCTGGCGTTTTCGACTCGGGGGGAGTATATCTCCAGTTCGACTGGGATGACTGCTTCCCCGCCGAAAACCAGGGAGTATGGCGTTTGACCTGTTGCGGCTGTCGGTGTGCAGTTTAGTCCCCAAATGACGGCTGACAGCTAGTCGGCCGATGAGGATCTGGCGCCTTCGAGCCTCCTCTTTAGTGCCTTGAGAAAGCTTTTGTTGGTCGCTTCGACCAGACCGTTCGACTAGGGGTGTCGAACTGAAGCGAAGTGAAGACTGATGCCATTCTCGGAGTAGAGGTCTAGAATGGAACGGCCTGTGAAGGAGGTCCCATTGTCGCAGACCAAGGAGAGGGGGAGTATGAGTTGTGTCTAGATGAAGCTCTTGACGACTGAGCTTGTTGGTTGTGCCATCGCTTTAGCCTCCACCCACTTGAAAAAGTAGTCGGTCGCGATCAGGGCGTGCCGTAGGTTCCTGCCAGATCTGGGGAACGGGCCCAAAAAGTCGAGTCCCACATCGAAAATGGCCAGGAACTTATTAGCGATTGGAGCTGCGATGCGGGCCGCCTTGGGACGTTCGAGTATATTTGGCACCGAGGGCATCTTTTGCTGAACTCTTTGACGTCCTTGTGGATGTTTGGCTAGTAATAGCCCTGCCAGAGGATTTGAAGGGCCAGGTTCCGTCCAGCCGCGTGCGTTCCACACTCGCCGGAGTGGACCCGCTCGAGTATTGTTTTCGCGTCTTCCTTACGGACACACTTCACCAGGGGCCAGCAATAGCAGCGTCTAAATAATTGGCCTTGCAGGAGAACGTACCTGGAGGCTTTCACCCGGAGCTTGCGAGCCTGGCGCTTATCTGTCAGCAATTCGCCTTCGCTTAGAAAGCGCGAGATCTCATCCATCCAGTCTCCAGAGACGGGAGTGACCTCGCAGACTTCAGGTCTGTCGTAGGCGGGCATCAGGATGTCTTGGTCATCGCCTCTTTCGTCTTTAGCAAGCTCATCCGCGATAGTGTTCATCTCTCGGGGTATGTGGAACAATTGCGTTTGGGCGAAGTGCTGTAGAAGGCTCTTGGCTGTGCGTAGGTACTTCTTGAGCGTCGCGTCCTTCACTGGTATGTCCCCCTTAGCTGGTTAACCATGAGCTTGGAATCACTGTAGATGCGGAGGTATTGTGCCCCGAGGCCTTTTGCGAATTCGAGTCCAACGATGAGGGCTTCGTATTCGGCTTGGTTGTTCGTGACGGAAAATCTTATCTTCCCGGACCTCTTGAGGTGGATTCCCCAAAGGCCGGTGAGGACAACCCCGACCCCCTGAACGTGCTCGCCGGAGGCTCCGTCTACATATAGGGCCCAGAGTTGTTGGTTCTGTGGTGCCTCTAGTTGCTCTATTGTGGCGAGCTCGGCGACGAAATCTGCGAGCACCTGGCTCTTCAATGCTGACCACGAAATAAAATCAACGTCGAACTCGGAGAGCTCCACTGCCCATTTATGCAATCTTCCGGAGACTCGGGGGAGTGAAGTATCCGTCGGAGAGGTTGGTCGGTCATCACTTTGATGGAGTGAGCCTGAAAATAATGACGTAACCTGCGGGCAGCAGTTATTAGTGCAAATGACAGCTTCTCGAGAGGGGGGTACCTGAGCTCAGCGCCGCGCAAGATATGACTGACGTAGTGGATGGGGTGCTGCTGGCCTGTCTCCTCGCGGACCAGGACCGCCGAGAGGCAGCCGTCGGTGGCACTGATATAGAGGAGATCTTCGCCAGGAGTAGGGGCGGATAGCAGCGGAAGTGAGAGCGAGTACTTTTTTAAGGAGTCAAACGCTTGCTGGCAGTTGTCATCCCAGGAGGTGTGATCTTGCCGAAGTACCTTGAAGAACGGGAGGCACCTGTCCCCCACTCTGGAAATGAATCTGAGGGGTCGTAATTTTAGTTTTTGAATGTCTGTTACTGTTCGAGGAGGGTCCATGTTGAGGATAGCTTGAATTTTTTCGGGGTTGGCCTCGATCCCCCTGGCTGATACCATGTGGCCCAGAAACTTTCTGTAGGCGGCGCCAAAAATGCTCTTCGAAGGATTCAATCTGATGTTGTGGGCCCGACAGGTCTCGAGTGTTTCGCGAAGGTCTTCGAGGTGTTCCATCCCGCTTCGGCTTTTGATCAGTAGGTTGTCCACGTAAGCCTCCATATTGCGCCCCTTTTGCTCCCGGAAGACTGCGTCGATCATCCGTTGGTAAGTGGCTCCCGCGTTCTTTAGGCCGAATGACATGACTTTGTAGCAGAACGTCCCGTGATCGGTTATGAAGGACGTGTGTTTTTCGTCCTTTTCCGCCATCCGGATTTGGTGATAACCGGAAAAAGCGTCCAGAAAGCTCATCACGGAGTAACCTGCCGAAGAGTCGACTAGCCTCTCTATCTTCGACAAGGGGTAGAAATCCTTGGGGCACGCTTTGTTAAGACCAATGAAGTCCACGCACATTCGCCACTTACCTGTGCTCTTTTTTACGATGACTACGTTGGCCAGCCACAAAGGGTAGTCGATTTCCCTGATAAAGCCAGCCGCGAGGAGCTTTTTGACTTCTTCTCATATGGTGCATTGTTTCTCGCCGCCGAAGTTCCTCTTCTTCTGTCTGATTGGGGAAGCGTCAGTTTTGAGGCTTAACTTATGTTCAGCTGCGCCCCTGTCGATCCCGGGTATGTCCTTGGGCCCCCAAGCAAACACATCAAAGTACTCAGAAAGCAGCGCCGTCAGAGCGGGCATATTATTTTCGGAAAAATTCTTGGAAACTAGTACAGATTTCTCGTCTGTGACAGTTACATGTTGGTTCTGCTCATCTGGGGGGAGCGTTTGGTCTCTGGGGTCAAGGTGTTCGGTGTGGAGGCGAGTGTTGACTTCAAAGCATTTCCGAGCGCCTGCTCTGTGTCCCCTAATTGTTGCAACGCCGAGCGGTGTTGGGAACTTGATGCACAGATGGAAGGTGGACGGCACCATGCGAAACTGTGCCATCGATGGACGTCCCAAGATTGCACTGTAGCCGGAGGGCGCATCTATCAAGATGAAGTCTACCTGCTTCGTTTCTCGTCTGGAGCCGTCTTCGAGAGATAGACGTAGGGGAGCGTATCCCGCGGGCCGATAGAAGTCGCCGGTGAAGCTGGAGACTGTCATCGAAGGAGGGAGAGATTTGCACTGGAGGATGCCCATCTCTTTGAATGCCCGCAAGTAGAGAATGTTGACAGAGCTTCCGGTGTCAATCAAGGTGCGATGGACATGACACCTATCCCGCGAGCCGATAGACGTCGCCGGAGAAGCTGGAGACTGTCATCGAAGGAGGGAGAGGTTTGCACTGGCGGATGCCCATCTCTTTGAATGCCCGCAAGTAGAGAATGTCGACAGAGCTTCCGGTGTCGATCAAGGTGCGATGGACATCACACCCCTCAATTTCGGCTACGATGACTATTGGGTCGTCGTGGTTGACGTCTCCAATAAGTAAATCACTTATACTGAAAGTGATGTTAGGTAAAAGGGATGGGGATTCCACGGCGTGTCCATGGTGATGACTCGGGGCTAAGGTGATTTGGCCGAAGCCGAAGATTGAGAGTACGGCTTTCTTCCCGCTGGACTTCGATGGCGAGCACGTTGCGAAAGCTGACTTCGCCTTGGGGGAACAACGCTTTGGCGGTCTTCGATGGTATCTCTTCGACTTTCTTATAGCCAGTGAGGTGGCCCTTTTCTATGTACTCATTGACGAGTGCGCGGAAAGAGCTGCATTCGTGCAGGAGGTGGCCGTAGCGCTGATGGAATTTGCAGTACTTAGTTGCGTCCTCGCCTGGCTGAGGTGGTTGTCGTTCGCCCGATTCGGCAAGAAGCCGATATCCTGGAGGGCCGAGAAGATCTCTTCAATGACGTAAACTGGGGTTGGAGAGCGCGGGAAGTCACCATTGAACTTGCGTTTTCCCTGCGGAGAGAACTTCCGGTCCCGAAAGGCTTTTTTGGGGGTACTTTGTTCCCCCTTCAGGGTGTTGTCCTTCTTGTCTTGTATAGTAGGGTCTTTTCCTGCATTTGCTTTCAACGCTTTCGCGTCCTTTATGTGGATGCGCTTTCGGCACGCGACCGTGCCTCCATTAGCGTCTTTGGCATGTCATCGACGAAGGAATCGTAAAGTTTCCCTGGGAGGATGCTGTGGACGAAGATCATAGTTGATCTATCATCGGTGGTGTCTTTCGTCTCCGCATTCATCTTCGAAAAGCGGTCCACATATTCCCGCAGGAATTCGTTCTGGCGCTGTCTTATCTACCAGAGTTCATAAATGGTTCGGGAAGTAGTCTTCGACGTACCGAACCTAGTTCGAAACTGGTCGGCGAACTGCTCGAAACATTGGATGGAGCCTTGGGAGATTTTGTCGAGCCAGTCCAACGCCAGCCTTGTCAGGGTATTGCGAAAAAGGCGGCATTTGTACGCGTCCGAAATAGGGTCACCCGTTGCCAAGGCGTTCTCAAATCGTTTGACATGTTGGGTCGCTGAGCCCGTCGTAGTCGTTGACCTTTGGAGCCTTATAGCTGCGGGGCACAGGCGCGGCCATGATGATCGTGGGGGAGAAGATTGTAGTCACCTTAGGTGCCGGGGGGTAGATTTCGAGTCGGCTCTCCCCCGCTGCGTGTATGCTAACCTCTTCAGCGGGAAATTCGTCGTACGCTGTACTGGGGGGAGGAATAGGGTGCCCGGGGGGGGGGCACCGGCTTCGGTGGAAGAGGCGGCCTCTGGTGTTGGAGGAGGGCCGAAAGGTTGGTGAGGAAAGAGCTCGTGGTTTCGGAGAGTGTGGCCACCGCGCACGTAAGGGTCAGGAGTTGGCAATCACCCGCGGTGCCGGCTTGTTGAGGGGCGAGCGACGCCTGTGGTTCGACGGTAGTGGACGTTTCAGCGTGAGTTTGTTCCATGGGGGACTGACAGGATTCCGTCCTGCGTGAGGGCACCAAACTGTTAAAAACTAAAATGAGACTGATATTTTTGATGTGGAAACCGATAAGACGGAAAACCACAGCGCCTCTCTCTAGGCGGCTTTGAAAAGGATTCACTAGTCGAAGAACCGATTACAGTGGAAAAATGAGGCTCCGAGAAAAGATTTATTTTCTCCTATTACGTTACAATTTATAATCTGAATTTTCCTCAACTCCGACGCATGGGGGATGGCTTAAGGTGCTTCAAGGACTGTCCTGCTGTCCTGCTGACCGGTGGCCATGCTGGTACGAATGTACGGCGCCTGAACCAGACCATACCTCTTTAATGGGATATGAGGGGCCATTCCGCGCACTTTCTCTGAACCCGTTGTTCGATTTGAAGACTCTTTGTCTTGAGGTTATTCGTCTTTGAGAGGGTCGTCTGCCCTTCGCCTTGCGCCACTCGCCTGATTTGTGAGGATTGAGCCTCCACGTGTACGCTCCAGATGTCGCTTTGCGGATTGCGAGGCAATAAGGGTCAAGATGGGTTATCATTTACTACTTGATTTTCGACTCCCTAAGTCATTTGAGCACCCAATTCGGCAGTTCAAACTATGACTTATCATTCATGCTGAATCACCAGATCTTAGCATCACTTCAGTGAAAAGTCAACTAGATGGAGGTTCTGCAATTACTGCTCCTAATGAGATTTGGAGATGCTGGCTTCTCTTATAAGTTCATGATATTTTTTTCAGTGTGTCCAGCATTTTAGGAGTCTTGTAGCCTTGACACCTGCAACTAGATTTTCTTTGAAAAAAGGGTCTGCAAACTAAATGTTCGATAATTTTAAATGCTGAATTCTATTATTGTCGGGG
Source organism: Apostasia ramifera (assembly GCA_019297695.1). NCBI lineage: Eukaryota > Viridiplantae > Streptophyta > Magnoliopsida > Asparagales > Orchidaceae > Apostasia > Apostasia ramifera. Next base: position 70,398 of record JAEMOT010003315.1, on the reverse strand, counting down.
AGTAAACTTGCTGAGGCATCAATTTGGCCACCTGGAACAGATCGTTTGGGTCCAGAATTTGGCAAAAGATCGTTTGTGTCCAGACTTCGGCAAAGAGGCCAAATTAGTTATGTACTCTTCTCAAAAGCTGGACGTTTCTGGATTGGCGGCAAGACTCGATTTCAGTGCTGAAATAATGATAGGCGCTAAAACAGCTTGTATAGGGTCTGAAATAATTCCAGAAACCAGTATGGGATCTGAATTTAGATGCAGAACTTAGTTCTATCAACCAGAGAGCTTATTTCAATATTTACTGGTTTTCAACAAGCAGAAATGCAGTCTGCATATCTTCAACATGGTGAATTTTAACAAACTGGCAAGGAGCAGTTTGAGCTCCAGTATGTTGAATGGAGGTCAGCAGATTTTTGGCAAGCTGAATTAAACTACTGGGATGAATTGTGGAATGGCACTCCAGATCTATTCTGCTGTAACCAACCATATAACCTGCACTTCTGTTCTGCACATTCAGATTCTGCAAATCTGAAGTTCCTTGACGTACACTGGAGCTGCATCTTGACATGAAGTTCCTTAAGGTTATCTTCCCAGTTCCAGGAATCGCCTGCATCCAGAGCTGCCAGGGCTGCCAGGAGGTGATGAAATAGAGCTAGTTCTACACCCATTGCTAAAACCTCCATCCAACACATCCACCTATATTGCTAAGTCAGCCCAAGTGGTTGATCCAGTTTTCCACCACCTTTAGTACGCCAATTGTTGACTGGGAGTTTGTTGTACACAGTTGTGAGTGCCAAGTCTCTTCCAGGCACAATACCACTGCTTCCACCAGAGCTGGAGACCATCATCTAAGCTTCTCAATCAAATTATGCTTCTCTCCTTCCACTACCATGGAAGAACAAAAAAGGTTCTTAAAAAGAACCACCTCGTTTCCCATTGTCGCAATAGAAGAGTTAGTTAACACTGGTTAAAAGAACCTGAAACCTCTGCTAGTTAAGCAACAAAAAAAATGTTCTAGTCCTTATTCCTACCAATATTTGATGCCATCATGAATAAATGATCAGCGACCTTTGTTGTTCAAGCTTGGATTTGCTCGAGAACAAAAAGCTCTTCTTTGTTCAACAAATCTTCAACCAACTGCCAAACAAAGACATAAATGCAACAAGGTGAATTACTAGTAAGAAAGCAATGTTCAATAGGAAATTAAAACAACTGGAAGGGTAAACTCGTAATATGTGCTAGATGTCACATAAGCTATGCATATAGGTCGCACAAAGAAATAGAACAAAATTAACATTCCGACTAAGATTCTAAAGCAAAGCTGGGTATGAAAAAAGGCAAAGTCATTTTGCATAGGTATAATACACATGAAAATGATAGTAATTCAACCATTAATAAAATAGGACAATTGAACCTCATAAATAAATATTCTCAACATTTTGGTGAAAATCAGTGTTACTTTTGTGATACAAAGTATTGTGTTATATATCTATGACTGTTTAATATAATCTTTTTAAGTTATGGATGTAATTCTCCTTTACAGTATCTTATCCCTTCGTTATAAGGAAGAAACACATTCCGATGGTGTCAAAGTTGATTGATGAGTTCCAGTTCCTCCCTGACACAGCGAGATCTTTTACCTTGAGTAGTGCCAGAGCCCAATAGGCAACAATGTCTTTTCTATGGTCTAGAGTGGTCTGGAACCTGGAGAACGATGATGCTTCTTGAATGCCATAGAGCTCTGAACTCTGCCACCACACAAGCCCACTAATCTTGGTCAGAAAGGTTACCTCTAGTTTTCAAGTAAGTGCAAGAACAAAACAATTTGCCATTTGCTCCACGACCTGCTCGACCATGATGCAGCTGAAAAGATGGTTGTCGGTGTCTACATTTTGATTCAATAAATGTGCAGCCAGATATCAAGATGGTAAGTTCGATTTTTCAGAATGTCACTCATTCGTATACTAGATGGAACTTTATCTCAGAAATAGCAATAATCCAAGTGTTCATTAGGTATAGTACTTAGTGATGAGCATTAATTTTAAATTAAGAGGTTTAATAGGTAAGTGTGCCTAAATAATACGTTTGTTGATCTCCCTATTCAAAAATGGGTAGAGGCGTGAATTGGGTGTTTACCTAAAAATGAAAAAAAATTCACAAAAAAATCGATCGAAACTGAATATAAGTATAATGAAGAAAACACGAAAAGAGAGACCAGCATTTTTAGATGGTTCAGCTAACATACCACTCCACTCCTACAACACAACACGAAGCCAAACTACTTGATCTCCTTCGTAGAAGCAGGAAGAAAAGCCTATACCACTCCTTTGATGAAGCAGTAATGCAGCTCATATTTTTAAATATGATCAGCATTGATTGATACCAAGCTGATATAGCGAGGGACGTTAGGACTTTAGCAATATTCCACACAAATCAGAGAGAAGCTTCATGCAAATTAGGTAAATAAATTACCAAGATAGTATGGACAATTAGGTGCGTGGAACTCTGAATACCTTAAACATGAGAAGCAATTCTAGGAATCCTTCAAAAACAGCTATATAATAGGTTTATTTTGTACTAGACATCAAGTTCAACAAGGCAATTTATAGAAATGACTCAACAAGCGAATAGGATAGCATTCAAATAAATGATTCCCAGTACATAGGGTAATTAAGATCATATTTACGATCAGGATTACCACAAAACTAAAGAAGTTCAATCTAGCTTTGAAAATCAATCACAAAAATTAACAATAACATAGACTAATTTCAGCAACAAAACAACCATAATCAAGAGTTATTAACAAGCATTCATTAGAGCAATCTAGGGGAGAATCGTGAGGGGGAAAAAACTAAAGAAACACATTAAAAACGATAAATATAGTTCTAATCACATTGATCAGAACCTCAAGGTTCAGTAAAATGGCAACTACAGCCCCTCTGTGGCTCCTAGCGGAGTCAACACCGCTGTGCCAAAATCAGCTTGCAAGGAAGAAGACCTCATCTCTTAACTTGATCTTGTGGAATTCTTAAACATCAATAGCATACTAACCATAGAATTAGAGTCATCGAGTCATACCATGGATTAGAGTAAGTGGTATAACCCATAATAAATATGTCTGAAAGAGGTGGTATAACAGTCTTGGCAAGGGTTGTAAACGAACCGGGTTGATCCAAGTAATGGTCTATTCAAGCTCATGTTCATTTACTAACACCAAGCTCGAACTTGTTTGAAGCTTGGTTTGCAAACATAAAAGCACGTTTGAGCTACTTCATGTGGTCACGAATGAGCTTACTAATGTGTTCACGAAAGAGCTCATATATATCTGAGTTTATAAACACGAAAACTATAAAAACTTTTATATATAAAGAATACTAATGTGTTTACGAATAGATTTATCATTATGATTCATGAATTTTTTTCTTATTAACAAAGAAGATATACCAAAATCTTAAAGAAAGCATCACATCGAGCTTTACAATCAAGCTTGTTCATGAACTTCAAATGAAAAACTCACAAATATTAATGAATCAAATGCTAATATGTTCAAACTCATTCCTTTACCTATTGAGCTTATAAAATTATGTTCAAACTTGTTCGTTAATATTGACGAACTGACCACAAACGGCTCTTATTGAATAGAACCTTGAGCTATTCATAGAATGCTCGGTTCATTTACAACCCTATCTTGGTCGGAACAAGACAAGTTTTAGGTGCCTCCATTGTCTCAACATGCTCAATTCCTAAAGCTCAAGCAAAGATCCATCTTAATGGTGATTCCATTTGTGATTTTTGTGAGACTTCTTTCTTGAGTGATCCCGAGTAGGTGGCCTCAGTTTCGGCACCGACATAGCTGGGGCTGCAGCTTGGTCTTCTGTTGATCAAATTTGACGCAGGTGGTGTCAAGTCAAATTTGGGAGTGACAATGGCTGCAATCCTGAGTCTTGAGGTTCAGTTTGGTTAAGAGCTCTTGTTCTTTGTTCTTCCCAGTATATTACTAAATTACATGTTTCTTGTTATATTTTGTTATCCTGAGTTCTAAATCTTGAAGTCGTTTTTTGCATTTGTTCAACTGTTTGAAATCTGAATGAAAAGGTGTTATCGTGTTGGTTTGGATTTTCGGAATCCCACATTCGGCTCCCTAGTTGTTTTAGTACTACTTCTAATATAATGTTTCTATGCTGAAATTGGTGGGGACACGACGACATCGGCCCGTCAATTTATTTCAGGCAGAGTCTACACTCGACGGCCGAGATCCCATCACGTGGCATCGATCTGGATGGAGGATTGATCTGCAGATTTGGCAGCACGCACGATCGGTGGCTGATCAGTGGATTCGAAATCCCCATTTAAATCAATTTATTGATTTGAATGGAAATATTCCAAATTTTGAGCGGATCTCATTTATTTCCTTCTATTTTTAGTTATTTGCATTTGGTATGTTGTAATAAGTTTTTATTTTCGCATTTATTTCTGCAATTTAAAATTCGATTGTAATCGCCTATATAAGGGCAAGAACTTGTACTGTTTTTTCTTAATCCTGGAATGAAATCAATTTGAGTTTGAATTATTGGTGTTATATCCCGGTGAAGGGAAAGGTTGGGGCCTTGGGTGAAAATCCCTAAATACCATAAAGTAATTTAAGGTATTTCCCCAACTTTTCTCAGATTCTAAGATAATTTAAGCTCAAAGAAATCAAGGCCTCTCATTGCAATNCCCGTCTCACTCAGCCGCGCAGCGCCTCACTCGGCCTCGCCTCGCCTCGCCTGTTCGTTCGGCCACGCCTACTTGCCGCTCCGATCCCCGCATCGCCTCCTATCCATCTGCCTCGACATCACCAGCTTCGGTCGCTTTGACTCATCCCGGTGGTAACGAAATCTTGACTTAAGGTTATTCTGAATATCTTCGAGATCTTGTAGTGGCGTCTGTTATCTGGATTGTTTGATTTGCTCATCTGTGCGATCCGAACATTACTGTGAGATTAAATTGTTGTTGGGTGATATTATTTGCGAGCACACCTATACTACTGCGTATCCCTATCTCTGACGTGTTGAGATAAAGTTGCCTAGAATTAGTTGGTAAATTATTAAGTATCATTTGAGCATGTTTCTAAATATATGAAATCGATTTACTTCTCAACCTTATGATTTCTTGATTATTGCATAACTATCATCAGCAATATCCCTAGGATAAATTTTATGTCATCTGTTAAATTGCTTACTGATCTCTAATTAGGATTGCATCACGCATATTGTCCCGCATCAGAAATGAATCCAGAACTTGATCAAAATTACAACAACACTTAAGTTTATTTCTAGATATGCGATTCAAAAATGTTTCGACTAACCTATAATAATGTCCTAAGTGCTGATATTTTGATCCAAATATCTCCTAGCATTATAAAGATAATCTTACAATAATTTCTACTAAAATAAACATGATAAGCAATAATATAATCTTCAAATGAAAAATTGTGTGAACTTATTATATTAGAATTGTACTTCATATACCATGTTTAATACAATTATCAAGCATGAGAAGGCCATTGGAAAACAAATTAGAAACAAGCATCAAATTGAAGGGGAATTAGGCCAGGTGTTCCCTGGTGAACTGAAAGTCCTTTGATAGTAAATGGTTAATGGACAGTCCATCGGACCGTCCTTTCCTCAAATTCACCTATAGAAAAATTGCCCCGTTTATCAACTTGTCCAGTGATCAAACCCAAGAGCCTTTGCTCCAGGTCGATTGGACAGTTCATTTTGGTTGATTTGACCGTTTGTTCTTCATAAAATTAGACAATTACAAATAGCTTTGGCCAATTCTTTTCTTCTCTAACCCTAAACTTGCTGCGATCAAATGAGAAAAGAAAGGGCTGTAGTGCGTTCCCACTCTTGGATTATCAAGCTTCAACAAATCATTTCATTTTGATTCTAGGTAAAAATTCTAATATCGGCATTTCTTCTAGGGCAATAGGATTAAATTCTACATCAATTCCTGATCCTTTTCTCTCTTTTTCCATCTTGGAGCTCACTCTTTTCATAGTTTTTCTCAGCTTCTTGACAAGATTAGTAGCTTCTTCATTTTGTGGCTCCATTCATCATTATCACTAGTTTCTACTATTAGCAGATGTGAGTTAATCATGATAGGACGAGGAGGTGAGTTAATCATGAAGGCACAAGTGGACAGACGCCCAGTGATGGGATCTAGATTTGGACAAGGATAGGAATGGCAACGGGGCGGGTTTGGGTCAGGTTTATAAATACCCATACCCGCCCCGCTATAT